>JANTPZ010000228.1:0-46822 GCA_025593235.1 Vachellia pachyceras | reverse complement strand
ATATTTATTTATTTTTATTTCAAATTCATATTACATGGATACAATATTACACATAAGAAGTTCTGTTATCACTGATGAAGCTTCTTTTCAAACACAACCAATCTGCAACTTATAATTATTCAAATGTTCGCATCTAATAATGAGTTCCTTAGACGGAACCGATAATGGCCTTGCTATAGCCACTTTTGCGATCATTGAACCTGTCCCAGATCATGACTCCGCCGTACTTTGGAGACCCCTTGATCGCCGGAAGAACCTGAGACTTCATAACATTAACAGGAATGAAACCGCTGCCGGCTGCCCCAGTGGATGCTGGAACCCCCAGGAATACCTGGCTGGCTTGCACGGTGGTCCATCGCTTCCATGAATTCACAAGACTGTTAATGCTCCCACTTGTGTACTGGCATTGAGGGTTGTTATAGAACTGAACCCAAACATAATTGAACAAGCCAGTGTTGATGGCAGAGCTCAGGTGAGAATCTGGGAATGGACATTGAGGTGCGGCGGAGAGGATGAGCTTCCGGTTGAACTTCTTCAAAGCCCTAGCAAGTTCATCCCAGTGTTGCCCCGCACCGGCCTCAATGTCGAAGTCGATGCCGTCCAAAACGGCGTCGCCCAAGGGCCGTGAGTTGGAACTTCCGCATAGGAAGTTGTTCCAGATGTAGTTGGCGAGCTGGTTGGCCTCGACGGCGGAGTTAAGAGAGTAGCTATTAGAGCTGCCGCCGAGGGAGAGAAGCACTTTGATGCCTTTGCTCTGGCAAGTTTTGATGTCGGCGCTAATGCCCTTGCAGGTGCCGGCAGTGGCGTTGCAGTGGCCGGCGAGGTTAAGCAGTGGGGTTTTGCCATTGCCAAAGGTGGACAAGAAAGCAATGTTAATGAACTTGTAGTTTCCAGTGTTACATGCGTCAGCGAGGGAGCCTTCGCCGCCGTTTTGGCCCCAGTAAACGGAGATTCCGGCGGCATGGGATGTCTCGAAGACGGAAGAAATGATCAAGAGAGGCAGTAAGAAGAGTACAGGAGCTGGTAATTGTTTGAGCAAAGCCATGGCTCAATTTGTCTGTGTAATAATGATATGTGATGTTGTTGCTTTGTTTGGTGGTTCGAGAGAAAGAAGAGAAAGGATATATTTATAGTGCTCGAAGTGAGGAAAAAGTTAGAGACGCGCCTTGTGGGGCATGAATTGCAAAGAGATAATACTAAAACAAGACATGACCAGGTCTAAAGTTTTGGGTCTGCTTGACTAAATGAACAAAACGATGCTCAAGTCAACATCGTAAAGATTTGGAACTCTATATAATAATTTCTAACTAACTAGCTATGGACTATTTATATATATAGGTTAATATAATCTTTAATCCTTTAAATTTACTCTTATTTTAATTTTGATATATCAAGTTTTAAACAAGTGGTTTTATTCCTTCCATTTTATTTCATTTAAAAGCATATATCCCTATAATTTAATAAAATATGCCCATTGAAGGATCGAAATTAATGCATGTCCTCAAACTTAATGGATTAAAACTAAAATTAAGATAAATTTGATGGGTCAAAGTGTATTTAACCCATATATAATCTCAATAACGGTTTTATGTCTGTCTGTTATTATATATTTTTTCTTTACATTAAATGATGATATTGTTATAAATTTGGGTCTATAACGAATTTTCGTTGAAATATAATAGTT
Organism: Vachellia pachyceras; assembly: GCA_025593235.1. Classification (NCBI taxonomy): domain Eukaryota; kingdom Viridiplantae; phylum Streptophyta; class Magnoliopsida; order Fabales; family Fabaceae; genus Vachellia; species Vachellia pachyceras. The sequence continues at coordinate 45,138 of JANTPZ010000228.1, read as the reverse complement.
AGCATATACCAAAAAATACTATATCATTTAATATATGATAAACAGATTTTATTAAATTTTTCTGAAAAAAAGAGGTCATATTCTTTTCAATCAATTGATCATTTTAGTTATAAAATCAATTATTTTAATACGTAATTATTAGATCGAAAAATTTATTAACAATTCCCTGATAAATATGTGATTGTTTGGGAACACCGTTTCCTAAACGGTGCATACATCCCAATATAAAACCATATCGAAATATGTAAAAACCATCTTGAAATTCATTAAAACCATCTCGAAATCTATAAAACCATATTGAAATTCGCAAAACACCTTAAAATCTGAAAACTCATTTCTCCCAACAGATTTCCCAATGGTAATTCTATTAAGTAATTTGTTATAAATTTTGTAATATAAGATACCTTTTTGCATGTGACGTTCATGTAACTAAAATTAAATGTGTTGCCAAGGGGCGTTTGTCTTAGTGGGGGGATTAGTTCTTTATATCATGGCAAACTAAGTCTTTATCACTGAAAGAGGAATCTACATTTAGTATCAATAGTATCTTGAATAAGATAATCTCCAATTGGAAGAAATGTGCTTACAAAAAATTCAATTAAATTTGTGTCGTAAAATATATTAATATCAATGTGATATAGCATGAATTAGTTATATATAAAATATGGCTTGGAGTATTTCGTGAAGGATTACTGCAATTTTGTACGCTAAAGTCTGTTTATTATGATTTTATGTTTTAGAAATTTGGTATAGAATTTGGTATAAATTCACATTAGATGTGATATCATTATCTTGGAACACTCTTGAAATTACAAACGGAATTTGTATATCATATTTAAAAAATATTATTTGATAATATTTATAACATGAAGTTAGAGATTCACATATATTTAAAATATATCTCTATGTGTAGAAGCAACCTGCGTATCTTATTATGATTATTATAAAGCATTTACACAAATTTCATTTTAAGATTGTCAAGTGTATCAGAGTTATATTTTTGCATAATAGTGACAATTGTCCTTAAGGAAAAGTCAAGAGGAGAAATCTTCCTCCCAATTCAACGATAAGACTTAAAATTCAATTTAATTTAATCATGGCATAGCTAGACAAAGTCCTTTTATTGTTGTTGGTATGATGTGACATTATATGGATAAAAGCTTGTAGCCACCAACGTTGAAATATACATGTTGTCATCATACATTTAGGCGTAAAATGTGGGGAGATGGGAACGCATGTGCATTCTTCCAATGAGATGGCAGTCAGACCACTTGTGATAGGCATTGGACAGTTTAATATCATGTGTTTAAGATATTGGACAGTTTAATATCATTAAAGTAATAAAGAAAGGTGACAAACTGAATTTGATGCCCGCCTTATGCAAAAATATTCCTCCGAAAGGGCATCTTAGCTGTAAAACAGCGATTTGAATTAGTTGGTTGTTTGAAAACTTGGTGCATTTAGCATCACATACTTTTTGTAATGCAAAAATACCTATGAACATTCAAAATGGAAGCATAAATGCCATAATAGTTAAATATAACCTAACACTGTTAAATATGTTTATACAAAAACAATGTGGATCCTACCATAAGAAGTATCTTAGACATATTGAACAATTTTAACTTTTTTTACACATTTTAAATGTTCATATGTATTGTTGAGCATGTAAATTTTTGTACTTAACCTTTTATAAAATCATGACTCAAGTAAGTACACCTTTAAATTGAAGTACAAAAGATATACTTTTGTCTTAAATTATAGTAGATTCCTTAATATGTGAGCTGGTATAGAAACCACTGAGCTGACACTAGAACTCTGCAAATGCTCTCAAGCTTCTAAATTCTTCTGTGTGTCTGCATACAACCAAGGTCCCTTTTATACTAGTTAGGACCAGACAAAGCTATCAATATCATTTCAAGGGAGTTACAAAATACTTATGAGCATTAGTGGGCAAAACAAAACTGATCCTTTATGAGCCATTATGTTGACATTCACTCTTCCATTTCATCCTCCTTGGGTTGGATGGAACTCATCCTCGAGTCCAATTCGGTAATATCGTCAAGATAGGGTGATAAGTCAGCAATGTTGAAAGTGGCAAACACGCCACAGGCACCTGGCAATTCAATCTTATAAGCATTATTGGTGATTCTTTGCACAATCTTGAATGAACCATCAGCTCAAGGAGACAACTTGGCATTTGGTTGCTTAGGGAAACACTCTTCAGATGGACCCAAACCAAGTCTCCTATGTTAAAGATCCGTTGTTTCTGGAGCTTGTCTCGTTGCGTCTTGCTGGTGGAATTCTACTTCAGCATTATTTAACAAGCTTGTCCATGCAACTTCTGTTTAGCCCTTTCATCTGCCTCAGCACTATACTGTTCCTTATCAAGTGAAAGTGTTAAGTATGAAGAACTAATGGGTCGAGCATAAGGAACAGCTTCAAATAGACGCTTCTCAATTGCTTGGTTGAACTCGTCATCTAGGCTTCAGCTTTCGTCACTTTGAGTTCCTCCTTCGTCATCAAGATCACCAACGGCTTAGCTTCCCTTGAGGCTTTGCTGAACTATCTGGGTGATAAGGGCGTTAACATGATCTTGGCACCGTCTTTGATGAAGGAGTACATGTTTGCACGTCCATCATACTGAGCATGTCGATCGTATTGTCGTGGCCTCTCCAAAATAAGATGGCATGCGTCCATGGGCACAATATCACAGAAAACTTCATCACAATATTTGCTCCCATTAGAGAAATTAACCAAGCATTGTTTAGAGATGTTTACCTCGCTTCCAGTGGTAAGCCAATGAAGTCGGTAAGGATGCGACTAATCATGCGTTGGTCTTCAATTTCTACACCATGTAGTTAGACACTACATTTTCACTGCTCCCACTGTCGATAATGACATTACTAACTTTACCTTTGGCAGTGCAACGGGTGCGAAAAATATTGCTTCATAACCATGGCTCTTCTGTAACTGTAGCTGTATGTAGACTTCGCCTAATCACCAAAGCCTCACCTTGATCTGCATGTGTAGTCTCCTCATCATATACTGGCTCGGTTTCAAAAGCAGTGGTCTCATTCTTCTTTTCATCATCTCCAGGCACATCATGTACTTGTCCTTCCCTAATGGTGACAACCCTCCTGTTCGAACAATCTGCGGCAATATGGCCTAGTCCCTATATTTGAAGCATTTGATTGTCTTGGAGCTAGAATCCTTGGTTGTGTAAGGCTTATGCGTAGTGCTCAACTGTGGCTTGTCTTGGTAGCTAGCCTGCTTCTCAACCCGGATAGAAAGTCGAATCATATCATCTAAGACCCAATATTGTTGAAGTTGAACTGGCCGGCTAATGTAAGCATTTAAGCCTACAAGGTAATGAGTTATTGTCTATTCTTCTTTCTCCTGAATACCACACTTCATCATAAGTTGTTCAAACTCTCTGGTGTATTCTTCCACAGACAATGAACTCTGCCGAAGATTCTACAGCTGAATGAAATTATCCTGGTAGTAATGTTCTGGTACGAACTTCCTAGTGAGGTGGCATCTCATTTTCTCCTAGGTCTAAATTTTGGACTTTCCCTCGCGTACCCACTTCCGTTTAAGGTTCTCCCACCATATCGAGGCATGCTTCTTGAGTTTGAGGGCGACAATCTTGACTTGCTGTCCATTGAGAATCTCCTTGTACTCAAATATTCGTTCAACAGTGTGTAGCCAATCCACAAACTCATCTGGCTGAAGCTTTCCTTCAGACTCAATGATATCCACCTTTATGTCATTATGGCAAAATCTCTGTCTCCATGGTCGATGGCTCTTAGTCGATGATGAACTATCGCTACCCGCCTCACCTTTAGGGGCTCCTTTGTATCCTTCCAATAAAGTTTGTTGTAGCTCTAGCTTCCAACTCCTGTATCCAGTGTCTCAACTTATTCATCTCAACCTCGTGCACTGGTCCGTGTCTTGGAGGCATTTTTTAGGCCTATACTGTAAGCTTAGGGGATGGGGAAGAAATATGTAAGCTTAGGCATTATTTTCTAGGAAGATAATATGAAAGTTTAGGGGTGAGAATGAGATTTTCAAAAAGTTGAAGGGCTAAAAGGAATTTTGGAAAGAATAGGGGCGAAATTGTAATTTTGGAAAGTTCAGGGGCGAAACCAAATTCAAGAAGTCGGGGCAAAAATATAATTTCTGGAATTTCAGGGGTGAAAGTGTGATTTTTGAAAGTTTTGGAGGCAATCATAGTTTTGAAAAGTTTATGGGCGAAAATGTGATTACTGAAAATTTGACTAACTAGCTTATTGATGTGGCAGTGTGCGGCACGTGTTAGTCACTAGGTGGATGAGGTGGCGTTGACTGGACAAAACGAATGATGTGTCAGATGATGTCAGCGTCTTCAACCTCCAGCGGGTGGCTTCATATCGGGCCGCGTGCGGCGGCTTCTCAAAATAGAAAACTCCAGTCGATGGTTTTCTGACCTCCTGAGAACGATGACGATGTCTGTTTGGCTAAAAAGTCATCGAAAGCATGAGTTTCGAGACTAGTAGTGACCCTATCCGGTTTGCTTCTCTGTAACTCCGCTTTCTGAACTTTTTCAGACGATTCCCTCTCTGGAACCTGGCTCTGATACCAAAAATGGTATAGAAACCATTGAGCTCACATTGGAACTCTACAAATGCTCTCAAGCTTCTAAATTTTTCTCTGTGTTTACATACAATCCAAGGTCACTTTTATACTAGTTAGGACCAGACAAAGCTATTATTATCATTTAAAGGGAGTTACAAAATACTTATGAGCATTAGTGGGCAAAACAAAAGTGATCCTTCATCAACCATTATGTTGCCATTCACTCTTCTGTTTCATGAGCTTGTGTTAATGATTATGGAAAAGTTTTCATAGCCATCACTTCGGTGGTTTTTATCACAATCGGATAATTTGAGAAGCCGTACAAAGCACATAATTCCTTTCACAGTGGATCTCGTTGGACTTGACCTTGCAAGAACATTTTTTGGGTTAAAACAATGAATAAATAAAATATTTTTCACACACACATATATATATTGCAAATTTAAAGAAAATAGGTCATACTTGTAGTGTTCCTACTGTTACTTGTTGCTTGTATGATGGATGGGAATCCACATTCTTTTAGATTGAATGTGTTGAATTCTAAATTAAAAGGTAAATATTTTAATTAATTTATCATAAGTCTGCTTCTATATAATTATATATGTGGATTCGTGTGTTTAATTGATAAACCCATATTTTGTACAACAATTTAGTATCATTTTAGGGGTATTTATCATTATTATTAGGTTATCCTTGCATATATTGTGGATAAGTTGAATTAAGAGCGATTACAAAGGAGTAGAGCCAAAAAGGAGAAAAAAAACAAACAACATTTTTGTTGTGTACTTTGCAGCCAACGATGTTTCACTTTAGGCAGATTGGAGGTGCAGATGACCAAGTAAAGGACGCGATTGGACTAAAGTTTCAAAGCCTACTCATTGTGTCATTCACCACGTGATGAACACCCAAATGAAATCACCAACAAATGTTGGTTCGGAATTAACTCATACCTTAAAATGTTATAAATTCAAATCTCATCACCAATGTAAATACCGTTACTAGTGGAAAAACGCTTTTTAAACCACACACAAAAACTTTTTAAACCACATATGCGTGCAGTTTAGATAAGGACGGTTTAAAACATAGGTACTTTTTAGACCGCATCTTAAAGTATTGTCTAAATAAATAAAGACATTAAATAAGGGGCATGCTGTCTAAATGGACCACTTTTCTTTTTGAAAATGGATCACTTTTTTGGAGCATTCTCACAGATTAGCCATGGCCATGGTCTTTGTATGCAAAGTAGATCTGGCGACGGAGGAAGTAGATCCATCGAGGCTTTGTATGCAATATCCTCGTTGCTCAGCATGGAGCTCGGCATCTGGAGGGATGTTGACAATCTTGGGAACCACACCTAGAGGGATGACGATGCATACAAGTCTTGCACTTGGAGGGATGACGAAGATTTCATAGAGCCTTTTATTGTACATGATTTGTTCATAGAGCCTTTAGTTAATTAGGAGCAATTAGCAAGCATAAGCTGATGCATACGTACAAGTCTTGCTTCACTCAGGAGAGTATTTTTTGGTGCCTCTCACTTCAAGGATTTTACATATCTGACACCTTGAGGGTGGCTTTCGCCTTTGATAGAGCTAGTGATTTCTGTGAAATGGCTTAAAGACACCTCTACTTTTTATAGATCTCATCACTTCCATTTCTCTATAGTTAAGTAGGAGCAATTAGCAAGCACAAGCCAATGCATACAAGTCTTGCTTCACTCAGGAGAGTATTTTTGGTGCCTCTCACTTCATGGATTTTAAATATCTAACACCTCGAGGATGGCTTTCGCCTTTGATAGAGCCGGTGATTTATGTGAAATGGTTGAAAGGCACCTTCATTTTTTTACAGATCTCTTCACTTCCATTTCTGTGAAAGGCACCTCCATTTTTTCTCTTAACGGAGCCTGTAATTTCTATGAAATGGCTGAAAGGCACCTCCATTTCTCTTCACTTACACCACCGTAGATTTTCTGGGCAAATCCTTCACAAAACAGAGAGATTTGATTCAATTCACTAGACGAAGAACTTGGGTAATTTGGAGCTAGGTGAAGGAGAGAATAAATGGAGTTGGTGTAAGAGTAGAAGTTAGAAATTATGGTGTGCAGTCTAAAAGATTGATCTTTTATACTGCATTTTCCTATATACAGCCTAAAAGATGTATTTTTTAGATTATCTCTATTTATAAGTAGTCTAAAAAACATACGTGGTCTAAACTAAAATATTTACTCATATTTACAAAAATGTCACCAATCATTTTTTTAAACTGCATTATACATAAACGGTCTAAATATGGTGATCTAAATAACTCTTTCGACTAGTGCTTGTTAGTGTATGGGCGATCTATAAATACTTTTGTAAACGCTCTTTGAATTTGGAAATATGGTGTGACGTACTCACCTAAATTTTTTTATACAAAAAATACCATAAAATGTTGTTGAAGGATTCGGGCGTACCTATAAAATCTGACTCTATTCACAGATACCCATGCGGAATTCGGATCACAATGGTGGATCCAAACTTTGAGACACAGCAAGAGCACACTGGAGAGAAGAGAGAGTTTTAGGAGAGTGAGAGTGAGGAAATTATGTTGGATGATTGAGTTCCCATATGGGTTGGTTCCTCAAATAAAGGAACGGGGAAAAAACTGTTTCCGTACAATTCTTTTCTCAACCGTTCTCACTCAAACATTGTTTTTAATTTTCAAATTCACTCAATTGGGTAATATTACAACTTTGTTCCACATTAGTCTATATTTGCACATTCGACCCACCACATGGATTTGGGCCTAATCCATCAAGGGTGACCCAATATCCAACATCTCCCACTCACACTTGGTGGATTAGGAATCGTGGGTCTCGTCCTTCTCTCTTCTCTCTTTCATACTAGGTGCTTTGCCGTGACCGCATGGACATGACATCTTTTAGATGTTTGTACTAGAAATCCCTTTCACAGGACAGCACAAGACAATCTTTCTTCGTATAGCTTGAATTCGGTTATTATGCCTCATATGTCCTATATTTAACCAGTAATACACTTTCGCTTGACGAATCTAATCCCTCTTAAGTCAACATAAGACTTAGATCGCCTTTTTCATATACGTGGTATCCACACTTATGAAATCACCAAATTGATATCATAAGGGACAAGTCACAAACACCAGCATAGTTGTGTATTTTATAGGTAATCTTCCTTTCGCAATATATCATTTTGATATACACCAACCGCTTTCCTAACATAGTACCTTGTATCGCATCCATCATGATAGTAGGATGTACGTTAAAGTAGTAGTCATTGAGGTATACCTCCATGATAATGTTAAAGTCCAAGGACATAAATAAAAATATTAATTTCGTGGGACTCACACAGCAATGAAGCAGAGATCCATTCACTTGCTTCCCTTTTTTGCGGTTCTATAACACATGTGGTATGAATCACTTGCTACGGTGTTTCTCTTATACTATAAGAGCGTACGTCATTTTGATACTTATTATTAACACCGTACAGACTTTTAGTCCAGATATTCCCAACATCCAAACCCAAATCTTCCTCCTCTCATATCTCATATGGCGTCAGTATTAAAGAATTTGTTGCCTGGTAACAGGCATCACGGGAGTGGGTCCCCATGATTCGATCCATGTTTTATATGTACATACATTGGATCTCATCTTGACACGCTAACAACTGTCGAGGCGAAATAACTTGTATTTCTTCTCTACCATATCAGCATTCATGCTGCCTTACTGGTGAATACAAGTGTCTCATCTTTGCATACTCCTCCTGAGTTTCAAAGGCGGTAGCTTGTGTGAGAGAGCCTACCTCACCTGCCTGTACGACATACTAGACATTGTATACTTATATACAGACACGTGAATTTAATCACAAATTCAATACACAGTGTCTGTAATTTTACATTTTTACGCATACCAATGGCCCTTACATGTTTCTCAAACATTTCTTTGGCTATTGGTTTAGTCAGGGGATCTGCGACCACACACTTAGTCGAAATGTGTTGTACATTAATCACTTTTTGTGCTACAAGATCTCTCACAAAGTTATACTTAATATCAATATGCTTATTCTTGTTATGATATTTGGGGTCTTTTGTGTAGGCTATGGTTGCAGTATTGTCACAATGCATTAACACAGGATTTGCACTCTCATTTCCAAATCTAAGGTGTTCAATAAATCTTTTTAGCCATATAGCCTCTTGCACTGTCGTAGTGCAAGCCACAAACTTATGTGCCCTAGTCTAGCATGCCGGATATTCGTGCCAACTATTATATTGGAGGAACTAACAAAACAGTCATGTAAGTTGAAATTACCAATAACATCCATAACAAAGAACTTTCTTAAGAGGAAAGCTAAACCGTAAAAGGTCCCGTCGCTAAGAATGTCAGCACCTTTTGCAATAAAAGTTCATATCAAACCCATAATTCCGTCGAGTGTCAGGTTATGAAGCACATCATGTAAGATTAAGATCAAGCTCAAGGTGCTTCACAACATCATCAAAAATGATAATTTTATCGTTATGGGTTAAGTTGACTTTCATATGTTCCCAATAATAGGGAAGTGATCTGATTACAGCCTGCACTTGCTGCTCATTAGTCAGAGTATGTCCAGCTTCCTGGAGCTCTCTAATCATGTTTAACATGTCTTAAAGGTGTTGCTTTATGGGTGTATTACCCCGAAGCTTCTATGTGTCAAACTTGGTCGTCAGCCTTCTAAATTCGCTGGTTCACGTTCCACCAAACTTATCTCTGAAGGCCACCCACATAGCATGTGCAGTTGGATGTTTTTCATACTGGCACATTAGGTCATTCTTCATTGTGCTCAGCAGGGTGACTCTTGCAATACCGTTCTTCTTTTTCCATGCCTGGTATAACTCCAGGTTCCTTCTGTGCTGGGCTGAATTCCCAGCTTCAGGTTCCACAAAAAACGGTGGTCAGTGGCTTAAGGGCCTCCTGTTCCTCCAATATATACTGCACCTTACGATGCCATATATCTCAGTTGTCACCATTCAGCTTGTCCCATTTATTTAACTCGACAATTATGCTTTTTATTGCCATTTCCTAGTCTAAGGTGATAGGGTATTTTATCAACAAGTGTTTTCTCATATAGTTGAGTTTTCAGTGATTATGTAGCACATCACAGTATACAATGTCTTATACTTATATTACTCTTGACAATAAGATAATTTGATCATTAGATCTGCAATCAGAAGAATACGTTTTTACCTCCCATCACACAAACACTAGTAACTACATTATTTTCATTCAAGAATTTTATATAAGTACTTCTTGAATCATCAACTTTTAAAAGTCTCATTTTCTAAAAGCTCCCACTTATCAAAAGTGTAATAAGGTGACATATCATTTAAATAACAATAATGATTTCACAATAATTCATATAAACTAAACATGTCAAATTTCACAATGCATTTAGTCATAACCATACACCAAGTCATGTTCTAAACACATTAACAAAACATAGAGGGTAAACACATAAATCTAAAGCACAATATGTCTTTAGATATTTGCAATATAATAATCGAATATTTATTTCCTCAGTCTTTTAAAATATTGGTTTTTGTATTACATAAATCTCGTTGTTTTCTTTACTGCAACAACCCATATGGTTAATAATGTGAATGTGCCTACAGCTCTAATTGTTGCACGATACTTCATCATGACATTCACATAGAATTATGCAGTTTTGTTGTCAGTTATGTTGTTGACATAGCTCACAATGATGCTATAGATGATTTATATGTTTTCAACTCTGGCCGTTCTCATTGCATCATATTCAGCTATCGTCACAGCCATGGCGGGAGAGAATAGGTTGATAATGTGAATGAGAATGAGGACTTGGGCCCTGGGTCGGAGTAGACCTCTTGAGGCTCTTGTTGACCTCCCTCAAGGTTCTGATTAGGATCCCCTTTTGGATCCTCCTCAGTGTCTTCCTCATGTTCCCTTGAGGATCTTCCTCACAATCCTCTTCAAGATCATTTTCAAATGATTCCTCCTTAAAATCCTATTCAAATCCTTGCTCAAGATCCTCGTTAGGAATATGTTTATCCACATATTCAATGTACACTATAAGTAAGACATCGTTTCAATGCTATTTGAGATTTCTTGCTCCATTGCTTTTCAAAAAAAATGGATTTGAAATTATTACATTGAAAATTTTCAAGAAATCCTTAACTAAGCGCTGATTTTCTTCAAAAAAAAATAGATCCTGAATTGCCTCAAAAAATAGGCAAATAGCATATCAAAATGAAGCTCTTGAATTTTAGGATTTTTAGAAATAGACCGAGTCTCATTTGGAGGTCCCATGCGCCGTCACACACCCCAAGAACATTAATAATAGGAAAAATTCGCAAAATGGAACAAATTCCACTCTCGGGTGTGACGCGTGTAAGCCACGCGCCGTCTTATCTACCTCTTTTCCGTACAAGCGCCAGACCATTGAATTTCACGCGACGTCACCTGTCAGGTGGTGTAGTACACGTGTCCCATGGATGTGCCATGTGGAGTCTACTAATCCTTTCTTTTGTTGTAAGTATAAATATTTTAGGTTTTGTCTTATTTTCACACGGGACCTCTAATGCAGTTGGTAAGGCGCTGGTTCCATTCTCAATGGTCGCGGGTTCAAATCCAACGAAAGCTCTCAGGCTTTTTTGTGTAAGTGAAACGTTGCATTTCACTTCCCAACAGAACGACATCGTTTCGTTGGCGAGGTAGGCGCTCAAGCATGCTCAAAACGGTGTCATTCTAGTCCTTGTCAACAGGTCGGGTTAACCTACCCGACTCTGACCCACGTGTCGACCTAGTTCACTTGCCTCTCCCTGCCACCGTCAGCCTTTTTTATTTTTTATTTTTTTCAGACGGTTGTTCATCGTCCCTAACGGGGTTTTTCCCTAATATCTTCACTTTTCGACTTCCATTTTTCACGTTCTAAGTGTCCATTTCTTCATTTCGACAAGCTCTCACAATGGGAGTACTTTTGAAGTCTGATTCTTTTTCTTTTTCTGGAAAAATGTGATGGAATTTGTAACTCGTTTTTCCTCTTTAACTCCGTTGTCTGGTGTCTGTTTTTCGCGTTCTTGGTCTCCACGTTCTCGTCTTGAAGTGCTCTACACTATGGACATGCTTTCTAAGCCTAAGGACGTCATTTTTTGAGAACCCAGTTTTTTTTTGTTTTCTTCATTTCGTTCCAGAGGTATACGATTTAAATTCATGTATAAATATATAGAGATATGCATAGATAAAATGAAATGAACAAAGCATAGTTATGAATTTAGAAAATCACGCAGCATAATTGAAGGCAATGTACGAAAAACAAAAATCGGAGATATTGTTTTTCATATTCATGAACATGCTCGAAGGAAAAAAAATCTCTGTACAACAAGAAAATAATTGCCTCAGGAAATCAATTGCTCTGATACCACTGAAGGATTCGGGCGTACCTGTAGAATCGGACTATGTTCATAGATACCCATGCGGAATTTGGATCACAATGGTGGATCCAAACTTTGAGACACAGCAAGAGCACACTAGAGAGAAGAGAGAGTTTTGGGAGAGAGAGAGTGAGGAAATTATGTCGGATGATTGAGTTCCCATATAGGTTGGTTCCTCAAATAAAGGAACGGGGGAAAAATTGTTCCTGCACAATTCTTTTCTCAACTGTTCCCACGCAAACATTGTTTTTAATTTTCAAATTCACTCAATTGGAGAATATTACAACTTTGTTCCCACATTAGTCTATATTTGCACATTCAACCCACCACATGGATTTGGGCCTAATCCATCAAGGGTGGCCTAATATCCAACAGTTGTCATGCAATTTAGGCTTCAGACTTTGCAGAAGGAGGTTTCCAACACAATACCCTACCCAGATCCGATTCTCCATTCATCCTATTCTACAAACCATTCAACTCATCACTCAATCATCCATTCATCATTTATTCACTCATCTCTCAATCCTACCTTCCCATCTTCGCCTCCATCGATCTGTATCATCTCCACCTTTCTCCACCTATTCCATCCATGGCTGCCCAGTTGGAGTTACTAGTTGGAACATGTATGGAGTCTATGCATGGCTGAGCTTCTCCTTCATCTTCTTGTGCTCCAAAGATAACCTTCTTAAATTTGTGAAGGATTTTAAAATTTAACTAAAGTATCATCATTTTTTTATCTTGGTGTCCACACGAACTGAATCACTTACATGGTTATAATACACAGCAAAAACACCACAGGAAAGAAAGTTAAGGGAGAAAATTTGTTCTATGTCAAAAAAGTGTCTGAGATGTTTTTGTATTGAGAAAAACTGAACCGCATGCTCGATCATGCTCCCACTTTCTGAATAGGGAAAATTAATTGTTCCCGCTTCTTCATTGTCATTTGGAAATTATTGCACTCCGTTGCCCCAAAAATGTATATATTGTATTTTGCTCCCATGGTTAATGGATTAAGTTTAATCCATCAAGGTTGGATTAACCCATTTTCCAACAGTAAGGAAGTCTAAAAGCTGGAAAGTACTTACGGAGAAATGCAGTTCCAAGGTTCTCACATGTAAGTATTGCAAAATGCTGGGGCAATGTCGTTAACCACTACTCTATAGTGAAGTGGAAGGTTCAGTTCTCATCAAAACCTCCTCTGCAGTAGCAACTTGTGGCTTCATGGTGAAGCATACCATCATTATTGTTTCATTGTGTCCATATGGATCATCTCATGCAAGTTCATAGAATTTGGGTAAAGCACTAATCAAATTACCTTTGATTTCAAGTTTGGTATCAAAATTGTCAAAACCACAAGGATCAAAATCCACAGTGGATTTATTTTTTTAAGATTCATGTGGTCTTTCATCATAAGTTTGAATTCACAATCTGATTTTTTAAATTCTCATCAACAAAAGTTTGATTAAACTCATTTTTTGCTCTCGGTGCCCACACAGACTGAATCACTTGCATGGTTATAATACATGGTAGGTATTATAAATGCTGGGGCAATATCGTTAACCACTACTCTATAGTGAAGTGGAAGGTTCAGTTCTCATCAAAACTTCCTCTACATTAGCAACTTGTGGCTTTATAGTGAAGCATACCATCATTATTGTTTCAGTATGTCCATATGGATCATCTCATGCTAGGTCATAGAATTTGGGTAAAGCACTAATCAAATTACCTTTGATTTCAAAATTAGTAACAAAATTGTCAAAACCACAAGGATCAAAATGCACAGTAGAATTATTTATTTTTAAAAGACTCATATGGTCACAATTATCACTATGCCCCAATGTTCTATAAGCTGGATTAGACGTTGAGCTAGAAATGTCGACAGAAAACACACACACGTACACAATTTTCAATTAAATAACTCAATTTTATCAAGCTGTCCAAAAATATATTTCGCTTTTTGACATGGTCATTTTTTCATTTTTTATAATTTGTTGACATGCCCAAAGAAACCATCCATTTTTCAGAATATTGTTTCAATTCTAGGCTTAATAACCATTCAACTCAGATCCAATCCGACTTAACCATGAAAATGGTTTTTTGCCCAAATCAAGCGTTGACAAGTCCGAGTGATGATTCAACCGGTTAAACCGATCTGGTTCTTAAATCATTACCATGCCCATTTCCATTATGGTCATTGCCACCATTTCTATATTCCCCGTTGGTAGTTCTAATTCGATTCACATTATCCAATCCATGTATTGATTTAATTGATCACCAATGACATATTAGCGTCTTTATCTCTAGGCATACACAAGTTCAAGTATCAAATTGCAAGTATTGATATGATGGATTAACTAAAAAACAACTGAGAGAATAAGAAAGATGATCATAAGTAAGACCTTAAGAGAACCTATTTCTTACAACCCTATCTATGAAGACACATAAAGATGATTATCCCTTGATATCAGAGTAGGATACAAGGAAATTTCACACAATAAAATAAAATTCTTTAAATAAATATCATTCAAATATGAAAATGAAGTACAAAACCATAGCCTATATACATGCCACCATAAAACACTTTAGAATAAGAAACCCTAAGTCATAAGTTTTATAATGATGCCTTTATGATGACAAATTGATTTAGTTGGCATCTTTCAAACATGAAGAAATTAGGAAACTACTTAGCTTTAAAAGTTTGATGCCTCAAAATAGGAAACTAAAACAAGATACTCCAGAATCATCTTTGACCAAATAGTCTTATTATTCATTACCAATAAAAATAGAAAACTATTTTAAAATGAAATGACATCAAACTTAATGCAAAATGGCAGCTTCTATATTTTTTTAAAATGCTCTTAGATATCATCACTTGTGCTCCTTCACCTAGGTAGATGCTTATCACATGATATTTTAAGTGAATTCTTCAATTTATATTACAAATAAGTCTTTAATATCATTTTTGTTGGGCTTCTAGCTCACGCTACACCAATTTCATAGACTTTAATGTTTTGCCTCATGTTCATGCTTCCATGGTGTAAATAGGGCCTTAATCATGCATATTTAGACCCATATTCATACTTTCACAACCCATGGAAGCATGAACACATAACATGTAGAGAATATTGGGCTTGCTTTAGAGCTTGTTTGGATGTCATTCATAAAACCTATGTTTGGTTTCAAAATTTAGGTTTTACTCCAAAACCTAGGTTTTGTCCAAGTACTCACATTTTTCAGAAAAATTATTTTGGATACAAAACTTTGGTTTGAAACATAGTTTTGAAAAAGTTATTTTCTTGTCAAATCACACACTCTCTCCTAATAAATTTTCTCTTTCATACTTTTCTTTGTTTTTCCTCTTTCCTACCTACTTTTTACCTCGAACTCCGTAAAAGCAAATAACGTCCCAAACACAATCTTTTAAAACCTAGGTTTTGCCTTTGAATCCGTAAAAGCTATTCTCCAAAACCTAGGTTTTATCTTGGAATTCGTAAAAGATATTCTGAAAAGGACTTCCAAACAAACCCTTAGACTATTCTAATGTATTGGAACCCAAATGTTATATCTAGTCTCTTGAAAATCTCATTCTTTACCCGGCTTATAATAATTGGATTCTTAGTATCATGAAAAGGGCATAGGGCTTGTTTACACTCTTCTTGAATAACATGGACATCTTTGTTGCCACATATAAAGCGACTGTCTTGTATCCTTTCACTTTAGCTGCCATGTAGAACTTGGATTTCACCTTGGATGCCAACTTGACTGGCTTGTTGGACACCACATGACACGCCACTTGTTCTTCTATCAAGTATCCAAACAAAATTGAGCGAATCTCCACGAACCAAATATGTTAATGAGTTTCAACCATGTATAAGGCTAAACACTTAAAGAGGTATAAAATGTCAAGTACAAATGCACAGGCGTATGCATATGAGTGTGCAAAAATAAATTCAGAAGAAGAACACTCTTGCTGCATCAGACAGGAGAAAAACTCAGCAATGGGCGTTTGTTGTAGGCCTACAACAAAGAGACAGAAAACGTCACAGTTAAACGCACTGAGAAACTTATGTATTTCTTAATGTTTACAGGTATTTTTGCACATTTGTAAAGCATATAGTAATAGACACACTTTTGGTAAAAACTAGTGAATATTTTTGCATCTTAAACCTTTTCTTACCCTTGGATCACAGTTTTCAGCCTCCCAATTAACAGTGCAAGTAAAGTAGAGGTAAAATTCTAATGAGCAAGCAGAATTCAAATCAAACCGCTATGCTTTTGTTCCATCATTATCATTCAACTTTTGATCTTTCTATCTTTACTCGGTGCTCCAATTATTATGATTTGATTTCAGTAAAAGAAAAGGCAATATTAGTGGGTGTAGGTAAACCCAACATAACTTCGCCTGTTTAACTTTTGACCCCCTCCTTGCCCATCCAAAATTTATTGACTATTTTCGTCGATATTTTTACTGAATTTTCTTGGTTTTAAAACAAACGATTAATCTATTTCAAAACCACTCACATTTTTTGGGAAAATTACGTTTGAGCCTAACCTGAGAGAATTATTAATACTTTTGGTTTTTTGAACATATATGATCCTTTTGAGAATGGAAACTATAGCTTTTGTATTGGAAATAATAGGCCAACTTGCCAAAGTGGATTTCGCAGCCGCCATGGTGGGGCATAATTTGTATACTTTTACTAACTTTAGAGCCTCATTTAATAAATGTTTCTACTACTCAACTTTTTTCTTTTCTTCATTTCATTCTATATTTTCAATCTTCTGGTTCCTTACAAGGATAAAAGGACTAATGAGTAAGCAAAGCATGTAGAAAAGTATAAATCAAAGCAATAAAACCAATGTATTTATAATGACAAGCATAGATAAATGAGAATTCAACTTAGTTACCTAAATTTGTCGTAAATTACGCCAATGACTCACCAATTAACTTAGGACATAACGCATATATCACGAGAAATATGGAATTATCAATGTTTTGTGGGTGATGTCATCAATACATCTAGAGATATAGGTTTTTTGAAAAACAAAATGGCGAGGGTATTTTATTATTTTAAATATTATTAGTATACATATTAAGCAAAAATTAGTCAAGAATTCCATCTTATTAATTTTGGCATATTGAACATATTTTAAAATTTTACTTCTATTCCTTTTCTTATATTTTTCTAGCTACCATATCAAAGGGATTAATATTCAAGAATCCAACAAAATGAAAAATAAAATAAAAGGCCAACAAGATTATTATCTCACGATTATATTATGTCAATCAATCAAACGTGTGTGTATGATAGTATCAAGTCATTAATACTATGTCAAAAGTTATAGCTGTTACTTAGAGTGCAACTCTATTTCTTTAACCCTCATAGAGCAAACATTCAAGCGGCATAATTCTACTATGACATGGTCCTTCAACTAGGCATCTGCCATGAGACAATTGCTACTACACCTTGGCCAATAATCACTACAAAAAATTGACTTTCAATGATGACCGAAAGACTTTTGACGGTGACAAATCATCTGCAGAGAGTCACCGTTGTAGCGATTGTCATTGAAAGTATTGGTGGCTACAAAAATAAGTCACCGCTAAAGGTACCCTTCAGCAGCAACAAAAAAGTCATTGCCAAAAGGTACCTTCAGTGGCGACTTTTTGTCATCGCCGAAGGGTACCCTTCTCGCCGCTGAAAGTCTTTTCACAAGTATTAAAAACATAATAATTTACTCAGGTGATTTCCACATCAGCACTATTCCCTACACACCACGTGTCGCTACATATATGCCATTTCACCTACGTCACGTGTCACCACCTTGTAACGTCACGTGTCACCACCTTGTAGTGCCACGTGTCACCAACTAATGAATATGAAAATTTGCATTCTTCAAGAATTTGAAGCTCCAACCCCTTGGATGCTCAAGTGAGTCTTTGCCAATTGAACTCTAATGACTTTCCATACTTTAAACGCATATTTAAATATATAATATTTTACTACATAATAAATTGTAGACATTTATATACACACACATTTATGTATATATGATTTGTACATATATCTATATATACAATATCTAATATTATTAGAAACTAAAAGTAAATTGGATAATAATGTTAATGCATGTGTTTATCATTTTATATATTTGTATTTTATTTTATATATAGTATATTATTGATTGAATAATAATTTTTATAGACTTATATAATTATTAATTTCATAATTTTTATTTTTTATGAAATATTCTTTTTAGGTAAAAATATTATTTTTAATAAAAAAATTATAAATAAAATAAATATTAAATTTCATACCTTCAATGGCGACTGAAAAAAGTCACAACTAGAAGTCCTACCTTTGGCGGTGACTCAAAAATGTCGCTTTTGAAAGTATGCTTTCAGCGGTAACTGAAAAAGTCACTGCTGAAAGTTTGGCCTTCAGCAACGATAGAAAAGGTTGACATTAAAGGCTACTTTCAGTGTCGACTTTCTCTGTTGTCGCTAAAAGCCAAACTTTTAGCAATGACTTTTTCCATCATCACTGAAAGTTGTCACTGAAAGTTATTTTTTTGTAGTGAATCTGCCCCTTAACAATTGTCCTGTTGGGAATCGAACCCATGATCTTGACTCTAATAATAAATGTTAAGATCAAGTGCTTACCACTAGACTAAAAGTTATAGCTATTAGTTAGGATGCAACTCTGTTTCTTTAATCCTCAGTAGCGCAGACCCCTAAGCGTCATGGTTCGACTATGACTTAGCCCATTAACTGGATCTCCAGCATGAGACAATTGTTGCCACTCAACAATTATTGTGTAAAAAACAAAGAATGAAAGTAAAGTAATAAAGCCAATATGGAAATTGAGTAACACACACACCAAGAAAAAACAAATAAATAAAGGCATTGTTGTTACTTGTTACTTTTATCAAAGTGAATGCCACAATACTTCATTCTTATCTTCATGCCTCACGCAAAATCATAACCCCACTTTGCTTTCCTCCTCTTTGTGGACCCAACCCCAAAACCCTCCACCACATATTCTTTATTCATTTTCCTCGCAATACACCACAGGATCTCTTATAAAAGAGTCTGATGTGATTTTGAACCACTAATATTAACTTACAGCATTAAAGTACCGACCAGGAAACCTAGTTTGGTAAGAAACGAGCTTGTACTTTTAAGGAAGCAAATAGCTGTTAGCAATTAGTGAACGTTTGAGGTCTACCAACATATATAATCAAACCCTTTCATTATTGGTAGGATATTTTAGCATTAACCATGCAATAATAATCATTTTAGAGAAGATAGATAGAGAGAGAGAGAGAGAGAGAGCATGTGGCTGCAATTAGTGAAGCTATTGTAACTATAATATAAGCTCTCTAAGACAAAGCTCCTAATTATGGCTCTTTCGCTGAAATTTCAAGTCCAAATTAAAAGAGCTTCTCATTGAGAGGCAAATTAATTTAGGTCTCACACTTTGGACACACATGCATGTCCATTGTTTGGTCCTTTGCGGAGAGAGCAAGCGATCCAAGAAACAGACATCATTGACTTGTGTGTGAGAAAGAGCAACATTCGAAAAGAGTGACCATACACACATACACACAGAGTCTTCCCTTCTGAGAGTCCTAAAATTATGAAACATTCGGTTTCATATATAATGACTTGCCCATTCCATTGCCATCAAAACCACGAGAGAAAGCTACGATTATTTTGTCGGTTTCTTAGGAATTATTGGTCCCCAGAAAACTATGATTCGGTAGTCTCAGTTCTTAGCTTGTGTGATCACACCCATTCATTACAATAGTTGCATGCTGGTTGGGCGATATTGGGCCCCAAACATTTAATACCACAGGTTATGTACTACCCTGCGTCCCAAATATGTGAATTAGTTAAAATTGAATTTGGTAATAAATATAATATCCTAATCTTTTTTAGGAATCAATTGGTATGCGATGCATTTTCTTTATCCCACTACTAAGAATTACCTTTAGATAACTATCACGATTGCATATCCAAGGCTTGAGCACGAGATCATTGATCAAACTAAAACAACTACCCTAATCCATTTTATCTCATGTATTTATCATTTTTAAACCAATTCACTTAACTTATAAACTACTCTCCAATACTAAATATAAGACTTGTTTATAGTGCAAATTGCACTGCAAACGATATATTATTTAAGACCGGGGTGGAGTAATATACAATATAATGTTATACATGAATATTTTAGAGAATCAAACAGTGATTTGTTGTAATTAATTAATTTATTTTATTTTCTTAATCTACTTAAGTTAGTTAAATATCTCTTATATTAAGGACCAAAAGGAGTGTAACATATTTGCCAAATTTAAACCCACTAATCATGAACAAGTTTAATTAATAGATTGTGTGAATTGGAAGCAAGAGAATGTGTGTGTGTCCAACTTTAAATAATTTTGGAATTCTTAGCTTGGATTTGAAATCTGTGTACAGTTGTTCTGATATATGACTCCAACTAACCCTATCTGTCGGAGATTCTATCAATCAATTGTTCATAATTTTAAGATTATGGGTCTTCCTTCATGTGTCAAGTTATTCTTACAATTTTTCTGTTTATCTTTCTAGGAGCTTCTAAGAGGAGCAAATTTGAAGCTTGTTCAATTATTGCAGGACAAAGTTTACTTTACTCTTGTCCATTAATTATATTTTTAAATAAACTTATTAAAGATAAAACCCCCTTAAACGTAGAAATCCCCAACAATTATTAATATATCCAACCATATGTTCATTGATCCCTCAAATTAGTAATTTATTCCTCATTAAGTTCATTTAGCAAGAGAAAAATTACCATTTATTGAGGAATTTGTCCTTGTTAAATTTCCGTTTTCTAGTAGTAACCATCTACTTTTGCCAAGTCTTCTTAGCTAATTATACTCATTGAGGTAAGTTTAAGTCGAAGAAAAAGATATAGAAAGACATAAGATTAACATTTGGTAGCTTTTTAAGGCTCCAATTGTGTATACAAATTTAATATTAACCGCATGCTTGGATATAACAAAATACTTCTCAACTCTAAAAATAAAAACCTAATAGTTGTGGGTTGTTTTGATCCTAAATTACATTTTCTCCCAAAAATATTCATATTAGTTTATCTCCCAAATTACGTTTTCCCCAAACTATACATATTAGTTGTGTGTGTGTGTGTGTGTGTGTGTGTAAAAGGTAGGTTTTCATATGATATATATTTTTCTTACGAATAAACCTAATTAATGTTTTAATATATGTAAGTTAGTTATCTAACTCTTATATTTATAATATCGAGGCAATATTAGCTAATTCATATTTCCTATCATATATAAATATGTAATTCATGTAATTAGAGAGGCATAATAATAAGATTCACTTGTTATTTATAAAAATGAGAAAGAAAAAAGATCAGTTGAATTATGAGGTCAAGTGATCATTATTACCACGTCAATTTCCCATATTACACAAATTATGTGGTTGGACAAATCAAAAACTTAGAAAACAAAAAATCTTGTTCATCATAATTTCTTTTTTATGAGAGGTGTAGTAACTTGGTAGTTTGAGCTCGAAGCTATATATAATTGGTAGTTTGAGCTTGAAGCTATATATAATCTCATACATGGAACATGTCAGAGGATCGAGGTGGGGTCCTCATATAACTAAGGGCTATCATCAAAGACCATAATTAATTGTACAATATATAATTAATAGTCAAAGAGATATAAATATTATCTGACAAAATAAAAAAGATAAATACTTAAATATAGGTGACAAGTGCATGAGGAGAAGCATGAATATGATCGCACAAATGGATACAAAATTATAACCTAAACGACTAAAATGATGCACTTATCATGAGTTCCTAAAGATTTTCCATAATGCTATAAACCGCAAAATCATATTTACTAATTAATTAATATTTTTCTTTTCTTGCATTATTATCGATGTTGTATTTATCGTTTCTTTTTATGCAGTGCGAGGTCGACGACTGCATTTATTTTCTTTAAAAAAAACTAGTGGGCACACACACACACACATACATATCAATAACATGCAAGCACACCAAAGCTCACAATTACCATAATTATGTGTTCTAAACTTCTAATCAAAGCGAGTAAATGTGTGTGTGTTGGTTGGAAAGTATATTCCTTAATTAATTGGCTGCCTTTTGTCTTATATTTCTATTTTCATGTTTACGTTGGAAAGCATGCGCTCTCTCTCTCTCTCTCTCTCTCTAAGATTCACTTCTTGAAAACAAGAAATAAAATTGATGATGCTAGATTTCAGGCTTGTCTTGGAAAATAATATATGTAAGACTTCTATATGTGAATCCAACAAAAAAAAAATATCCTAACTAATCGCTTCCAGAATTGGTTGCCTGTTCCATCTAGACCATATTAAAAAAAATAAAAATAAGAAAAAAGTTATGGCCATTCACTTGTAGGATTCCTTCATCACATCATGTGGAAAATATTTGTTTAATTATGATTTGACTGTATTTGGTACAGTTAGTTCTAAAACAAAACAAGTCTAATCAGACATGGATGTCTTTAACGGGTCACAAAACAGAAATATTATAAAATTGGGTTTTTTATTATATATATTATAACATTGTAGTTATTAGTATTATAGTTTTATCAATATTAACAATTATGGCTTTCTCGAAGTTGTTTTCAAACTCGCCATATTTAACATTGCAGTTACAACTCCATCCACTAAGCCACACGCATTAGAGCATTTATTTTCAGATAGGTCCAAAATATTAACCTAATAATAGTTAAGTTCAAAAAATGTTGAAAAATAAGTTCAAAATAGTTGTGAATATGAGAGTGTCTGCACTGAAAACATTTCAATCTTATACTCTAAATAATTTTATTTAAAACTCAATAGGACACTAAATGTAGGCACCCTTTTAATGGAGATTTCAATCTTATTGGTATTTCACGTTGTAAGAAACTTATCTCTTCCATTAGACCAAACCATGTTGATAAATAATTTGCAAGTCTCTTCAAATTAAATTCGTATTTAAAATTTTTTTTATCTAACTGTAATTAAACTTAACATTTGGGATGTAAGTGCCATTCCATATTTAAAATATTGTGAAAATATACAATTAATCACATGAATAACATAAAAATTTAAATAGCTTGAACTTTAAAAAATAAAAAGTAAGGTAATTGCATACGGAGGCTAATTTTGTAAAAAAAATCCCCATGAAAATCAAAGTAAAAAATGTAAAATTTAAATACTTAAAACATAAATTTTTCACAAAAAATTATTACTTTCTGAAAAATAATTTAATTATAATTACCATCACTAAAACTCCAACTTTTTTGGCTGGGAAATATGGAATATAATGTATTATTGTATTTTAGGTGATATATGGGTCGGGGTGGTTGAAAAAAAAAATATTCGTATAGGCATGCTACGTCTTCTGTATTATATGAACCAAGAGATTGATCGAATCTTGAGGTTGAAGTATGATTCATTTTAATTAGATGTATGTATGTTAACTACGAATATGATTGATTAAGTGGCTTTAATTAACTTTAATCTTGGGTGATAAGATAATTGAGGAGAGTTGGATTAACTTCACTTGGCATACACGTAAAGATTGCCCCAAGAATTGCCAGCAAAAAGCAAGTAATTAATTTGACTTCACATTTAGAATATTGTGACTGTCCAACATTAGCTTGCACTTACGGGTTTCGGTTCTTCGCCTCCAAATTAATATTACTAGTAAGAAAACAAAACAACCGAACCAAATCTAGTTAGTTAGTAAGAAGTTAGTTTATAAATATAAGATCATGCGTTAAAATCTCATTTTCGATGTTAGAACTTTTTTAAGGTAATTTATAAATACCTCCAATTGTAAGTACTAGCTCTATGGGTTGGCCCTACTGAGTTTTTAGAACTTATTGGCTCATCTATTTGTAAATAAAAAAGGACAGTAAAAGAATGAAGAATTCAACTTATTGTGAACATGCTTCTAATTTATTTCATCATTTTATATATAGTAATATGTCACTTTTAATTTTTCAAGCCTTTTCTTGTTGCTTCAATTATAATGATTCGATGACAGTAAAAAAGAGGAGCATTAGTGGGTTTAGGTAGCCCCCATCCAACTTTGCTTATTTGACTTTTGACCACACCTTCCCATCCAAAGCTTAACAAAAAAAAACCAAGTAATTTTTATGTTTATTATATATATTCATATTCAGTTGTCAAGTGGGAGCTTTCTCGATATATAGAAACATGTTGTGGATGGGAAAAATCCATGCTGCAAGAGTTATATCTAATTAAGTATTATTTTTCCCTACTATATCAAATTAAGTATAACACTCCATCCAATCCTAAATATATAAGTTAAATAAGAGTTTTATTTGGATCTTAAATATAAGGTCATAATTCACTTTATCTTGAAAATTTATAATTATTTTCTCAAAATATAGTTATTTATTGTGCAAATAAGGGAGCTCCCATCAAATTTAGTTTCAATGTGTTTAAAAAAAACCTATATACATTTATTATAAATAACTAATTAAATTAATTTATTAAATATTCGTAAATTAAATTATTTAACTCTAGTATTAAAAATCAAGTCTAATGAAACTAAAATTTAATATGATAGATGTCTTTTGCAAAAGAATTCGCTAACTTTACCATCAACTTCAAAGCAAAGGACTCTAATATCGAAACATAAATAGTGCATATACATATATACACACACAAACACACACTATAATCCTAATCTTAAATATATGGATGCGTCTTTATGCTTCGTTACGCTAAATTCTCTCTAATCCCAATTCATCCTCACATTTGTTAGTAATTAAGACTATATATTCCTCAATTAAATGAGCCATGACATCAAAATAACGATGATAACAATAACAATAATAATAATAATAATAATAATAATTTTACGCTTCCTACACGCCTCCTTTATGTCCACAAACACACAAGACACAGATATCCCTTCATTAATCTCATTCCAACCTATGGAGTGTATATATGTACTCCCTCTGTTTCTTTCTACAAGTAATTTAGTGCATATATGATACACTTACCTTGTTTCTAATTATAAGAAGCATTCAGAATTTGTCTAAATTTTTCTTGTGAATTTCTCATTTTGTCCTCATTTAATTCATTATAAAAAGTAATTAATTTCAGTGCATTCAAAAGTAATTGATTTTGTCTAAATACTTATAAGTAATTCATTTCAGTGCATTCATTATCACATTCTTAGACATTGATTCCCTTATCATTTATCTTATTCCCTCTCTCCCCACAAATAAAAGTATTTTTGGGACAAAGTTTATAATTTTTACGTATTTATTGACATCAACCAATTTTTTACTAACAAAATTTGGTTAAGGATTCCTTATAAAAATGAAGGGAGGAGTACAAATTACTCCCTCAAGTTTTATACACAAGAGAATTAATTTAGGGAGCCTCTTGATCCTAAATATAAGAGGTTAACTACACACGTCTACCTTATTTATTAATGCCATCATGCCATTCATAAATAGATATAGATTGATTTTTTATGAGTGGCATTAATGGATAATTGGTAACATTAAAGTCCAAACCTGATTGGGGCATTTTTTTTTCAAAAAAAATAAAAGAAAATTACAAGTTCTGACATATTCACAGAGTAAATGCATTCAATCAATTTCTTTTTATCCTTATAGATTGGGTATTTATTTCTTATATATAAGATGGGAGGGTGTATATTTAAAGCTCAAATCAATTGAAAAAAAAAATGTGAATGCTCAAACCAATTTAGTTAAACGATAGAGTTTTTAGCATAATATATATATATATATATATAAAAGAGATTCATAGCTTTTATTAATTACTCATACACACGCCAAGCTTTTTATGCTGCATGGAATCCAAAGAGTGATCACAGGTGGCTACTTTTAGATTTATATTGGGAATTTTTCTTAATTAAATTCATATAGTTTTAATTTTATTCATGAATATGTTACATAAAAAAGTAGTTTTGGTTTTCTTATTTTGTTGTATTGGTTTTTTATCTATCTTTTTACGTTGCATGGATATTTATTATTTTTCACTTGACCCATATTCTTAAGCATTTCAGATTGGAAACAATCAATACCTTGAAAACATGGATAACTAAAGTACTTTTTTAAAAACCAGAGAACAAAATAATAATAACAATGATCAAATTTAATCTCAGAATTATGGAAATAAATTATCATGATTATTCCTACTTAAAATTTTCATAACAACGGTGTAATTTCTATTATTTTTTAAAAAAATCGTTATTTAGAATGTTTCAATCATTATTACTAATGAAAAATATAAATTTTGTAAGTGTTTTTAAAAAAAAAGTTGCATGAAGAATGGCAAACCGATTCCCGTGATCTTTGGTAAGGGTTACTCACCGACTAAGCGCAATGATTTAATATAATCACACGAACTTAATCATGAAGGCCCCCTTTTAATTATTTAAATATTCTCTCTTATTAATTAATTAATTAATTAATTATTAATTATTAATTTGGACTTTAGCTTTTGTTCCTTTCGCTAAATCCAGCTTTAATTTGCTGAATCGAATCCCACTACTACATGTCCACAACTCTTCTCTCTCTATTTTTTAAATTCTTTTTGTTTTATTAGTATTCCCCCACCACCCCTCTTTTATACAGTACAATAATATTCTATTATTACAATTCAGTTCCACACATTTCCTTGTTAGAAGCATCCAATTACAGTGTGATTATATTATTGGGCGAATGTATAAATTTGCATCAGAAGTTTTAGTCATGAGCAATGTTATCCCGAAAGTTTTTTTAGAAACCATGTTGCTCCTTTTAAAATGGAGCAATGCGGTCCTTTAATTACCATTAAAAATATTAATAGTCAACATCAATTTTTAACTATCAACATTAACTTGGCAATTAAATGGGGTAAAATTGTTTCATTTTTAAAACTTTCCAAGCAACATTGCTTCAAAGAGAAAAACTTAGAAGGCAAATTGTACAATAACCCTACATTTTTCCATTTATAACAACTAGTACTCTAATATTATTCAAAAGAATCAAATACGTTTGGACAACAAGCCAAGTTCAAAATAAAGGGGATGCGTTTTTCGGTTTATATCTCTCTAATTTCACCATCAAGTATTTCACATGATTATTCTTAATCTCTCATTATGAAAAAATTGATTTGCCAGTACTTATAATTTAACCTGATTTTTAGTTACGTATCACAAATCTTTCCACATATATAAATCCCCTCTGAAAAATTAGTTCATTCCTCTAAACATGAAACCCCTCAACATTCTGAAAAACTAGTTCATTCATGTGAAGTCTGAACCCAACGCTGTTTGGTAAAAGTTAAATGGCAAAATTAAAGGTGATGCTGAAATGTACTTATTTTCTTTTTCGCACTCTTTTATTTAAAATCCATATATTATATAATTAAATTTTTAAAAAAATCATATTATTACAAAATCCCAATGCCAAGGCACTCGTGACAAGTATGTGGGGATGAGGTGATCTGTCATTCCCTAACTATAACTATACGCAACTTAAAGGTATGAATTTGTTGGTTCTTTAAAATGGAAATATATTTTTAAGTCCTATACTTTTCTTCAATTTTTAATTTGGTATCTATATATTTTTTCTCTTAATTAATTTTTTTACTATTATTAACTCTTGTAACTTTATTTTGTTAGCACAGTTAACCGTTGTACAAAAGTTAAAAATACTAACAGAATATAATTAAAATATTTAATTAAGAGTAAACACACGTAAATACTAAATTAAAAATTGAAGAAAAGTACAGGTAGCAATAAATAGGTTTTTCCTTCTTTAATTTCTTTATCGAAATCTGTGAACTTGTAATTGGCAAGGACAACTTCAAAAGACAAAGAACAAGCTAAAGCTATTCTATTTCAAAGGCTATAAAGTCCGATGAATATTCAAAACCAAAGATGACACCGAAACAATAGCGATGTGTCTGTTTTGGGCCAGCCATGGGCAAAATAATAAAGCAACCAGAAACCTCAAAAAAGCAGCTATATGTACTTGCCATTTTAAGTTGCTTCATCAATATATCATTGAAGTGTGTGTTTGTAGTTGTGAATTGTGTAGATGAAGTTCACTTAGCATGCACGTAAAGAAGAAGGAGGAGAAGGAGGAGGCAGTTTAATTTGTCCCATGAAAAGGGGGCAGCAAGCAACCTAGTCCTTTGCTTGCACTGTGTCAGAGCAATTTAAAACTTTTTTCGACTATGAATTTCATACATTAATAATGATAGTAGATTATTGTATGAGTATAGGCATGCTTGGATAGCTTTCCAGAAACACATTTAAATAAGTCGATATAAAACTCCGCTCATATATTTACTTTATAAAATGTACATAACATTAGACATGTAGCTTCTACCATTAATATAAACTTGCACTATATCATTGATAGGGAAAGAAGGAAACATGGTGCTATTTTTGTTTTTCTATTACCCTTAGTACAACCCTTAATATAAGAGCTAAATTAAAGAATTTCAGAAATTTGTTAAAATAATTAAATTAATTATTTATAATAAATATGTGTTAGTTTCTTAAAATACATTTTTTTTAAGTATGTGTATTAATTGTGACTACCCATTGATAAAAAAAACTCTTACTATGTCCAGTTAATAGGGATACTTGGGAGAAAAATTATTACATCCAATCCTTATATATAAGAAGTAGATAATTAATTTGAGGGTATTCAAAAATTAGTTAAATTAATTGTTTGTAACAAATGTGGTTGATTTTATAAAACACCTCTTTAATTATGTGCATAAAAATTACCCTTCATAGAAACCTCCTTAATATATACAAACAATTAGGATAATTATAAACTTGAAAGATAAAGTAGATCAGTCTCTTATATTTATGATCAATGTAAAACCATTGTCTACCTCGTATATTCAAAACCGCATAGAGTATAAATTTGGAAGGCAAAGTAAATTGAGATCTTATTTTCGTGATTAAAGTAAACACACTGTCTTACTCTTGTATTTAGGGCCAGAGTTAGTATTTAGAAGAAAATGAATTAACCTCTCATGTTACAAACACTATGGAACTTGCAACCTCCCACTTCCCATTTAAGGGGGAGCCACAGAACGTCTTATTTATTCTACACTTTCAGACTCATGGTTTGTGTGGATGAGGAAAAAAGTTCAGAGAAAAGCAAAGAGGAGAGAAGATGAAGAGGAGAAAGAGGTTTGGATAACACAAGGGAGAAAATTTAAAGCAAAATTAAAATGACATTATCTTTTTTATTCTATTTTTTTCTCTCCTCCAAAAATTTTCACTGTTAAACACTTTCAGAACCTGAATTCCCTGGAAAAACTTCTCAGAGCATGTTTCTGTCCAATGGCAATTCAAGAATATTATAGAAATTATATAATTACTTACTTGGTTCACGTTCGTTCATTAATCCTTAAAAAATTCGGTTACTTCAGCGTCCCAAAGAGAATGCAAGTTGAGACGAATATATGTATATATATATATGGCTTACGTGTGGGGAGACTCCTCTCCTAAATTTGTTCATACAAAGAACTCATGCATATATGCTCAAATATGTGGTCATCAACCCATTAAAATTTATTTGTTTCATCAGTTGATAAAAATGGAGCTCGCATCTCACAAAAGCATGAGTTTAATCTCTGCTCCTATATATGATGATCTTGTTAATAAGTAAACAATTTTATAAATTATTCTAGAAGTTGTAAGGTTTGTCATGAAATTAATCTTCCAATTCAACTCATCTAAGGCTTTTATTAAAATATTGAGGGTAAAATAGTATTATTATTTTATAGTAATTCTAATACTCTAATCTTTTTTATTGTGCATCCAGCACCTTGATTTGTTTTTGTGCTTCCAGCACTATAATTTTATTTTAACACATCGTGGGTGCTGACGATGTGCCAAGAAAATAATAATAACTGATGGATGAACAATAAATAAGATTCAGGTATTGGATGATATTGAGAAATAACATACGGGTGTTAGATGCTACGTTACTTTTAAATATATATGTGGGCCAGTTATTAAAGAACTTATTTGTTCGTTTTTTTTTTGCAACAACTTATTTTTATTTTAAATAAAAAATCTCATTTCATTTTATTATAATAATATAAATAATTAAATATAGTATTTGGGAAAATCAACCGAAAGTGTGTGACCGTGTCAATGATAGTTAAGGATTTTAAATGTCACGTGCAGTAACATCATGGCCACATGCATTGCCTAATCCCATGTGTGAGTGCTCTCCCACACAAGCCTTTCCTCTATATTTACGTTCCAAAAGTTGAGCTTTTCATCCACGGAAAGTAAACAGAACATTAGTACTAAGTATATCATTATATAAATTGGCTTAACATCATTATTAGTCTTCCTTATGGTTTGATCAAATTTTAATTTTAAGTATTTGTATTTTCAAATCATCGGTTTTTGTTCTTGTTGTTTCATAAAAATTGGGTATGAACTTAAAAACTGGTTCTTGTGATTTTAAGGAGCTTTTGGTTTTTATTTAAGTACTCAAACTCAGATTAAATTCTTATAAAATTATAGAGATTAAAACCAACATTTTGAAACTACATGGATTAAAACATAAATTCGATAAAACTGTAAGGATCAACAATAATATTAACCCTTATAAATCAGAATAATATTTTATCCCATAAGTTTAGCTTTAGCTTCTGAAAATATTGTTCATTCCACTTCTTTCCCAGCACATGCACACACAAACAAACAAGTATATATATTAATTTATGAGCAAAAATCTGTATTAATTACTAAGTACTCTTTGCTTGTTAAAACGAGGGAAATGAAGCTTAGAGCTGACTCAATGTGAATGTGAGTGTGTTGATTATATCGATCAAATATTGGAGCACTTGGCAAAAGCGTTAAGCAACAACGATCAGCATTTGTATTGTTACAATATAATGGATCGATTTGCACGAAAGAATCGATTAAGAAATTAATGCAACAAAGTAATTTATGTTTAATTAATTATATTGTTGCTTCAAGAGGTTAACCTAATTTGCCTTCCTAATGAATCACAGCGTACGGAATGAGGAATTAAATGTGTAAATATATATTTATATATTTTTTATATTGACATATTTCTACGTTAGCCCCCACCTCCTATATAAATTATCACCATCCACACCACTGTCTTGAAACGTGACAGCAATCATAGCTAATACCTTTTTTATTATTAGTTACTTTGTCAGCTAACAATAGCAATGATATGAGCACGTAGTGAATTAAAGTATATTTAGGAAATATATATATATATATATATCATAGTACGAGTAGTCAATTTATTATTATCATGCATGGTCTCCATTTTCGCCATATCATTCATTCTTTTTCCTTTAGTGTGATCACAATCATGCCAGGGTTTTTTTTTTAAAATTACAACAGAAATATTGGGTTCGTTTATTGTTCAACTTCGATTTTTAACCAATATATGAATGTCTCCGATTTTTTTAAAAAACAAGAAGGAAGGTAAAAAGATACTCAATTGTTATTATAATTCCATTTGATGTTCATCATATGCAATTTCAATAACATAGTCTATATTTATTGGTTAAATTAGATACATTTTTTAGGATTTTTCAGTGTCATTGATCTTAAGCCTTGTCTCATATGCGTTTTAACTATTGTGGCTATACTTCTCTTATTTGTTGAACTACATTTTTAAGGTATGAGAGGAATTGATTTCAATAGTGTTGTGGAAATTGTCTTTCTTCCTCAATGAATGTCTAAGTTATCGTGGCACAAATCCCATAAATATATAATTTATTATAAAATTATATTTATAATTCATGATTTTCCTATAATATCATCTTTGACCCTAACCCATGAATGGAAATCGCTTAATGTGTACAATTAATAGGGATGCTTTTCATGAAGAAATAACTGATCTGGGAGACAAAAATTGAAATCTTAATTTACAACTAAATCAAACTCCCAACTAGCTTTATATTAAGGATTAGGGGTAGTATATAAATTATTTTAGGATTATATTCTGAATAATAAATTTCAAAACTTTTACATTGGCAATGGAATTTTGACAGAAAACTTTTGTTGAAGGAATTAGTGATAGAATGTTCCATGACAAGCTACTTAAAGACATTATTTTTCCATTAGTGATTCTGTCGCAAAATTGGAGTTAGTTTTTCTTAGAGTTAACAACAAGTAATGATGACAAAACATTTCCTTCACTAGTTATTTTTGTGACGAAATTAGAACCCAAATAAAATTTTATCATTAAATTATGTCGCTAATTTTCTAAAAATTTCAATGTAAGTTGAAAAGTATAAAATTGAAAAGATAAGGAAGGGAAAGTGTGTGTGGGAAGAGGAAGAGAGGTGTATATGATTCAGGAAAAGGGGAGTAACTATTTCAGCTGATATACTTCCTCAAGTACATTTTAGAGGATGTTTTTTAGAAAGTAATTTTGGTTCCTTTCATGAGGATATTTTGATAGTTTCAATGAGCATTAAATATTTTTTTTTGTATACCATATTTAAGAAAGGTGGTGATAGAATTGAAATTAATTTGAGGTTGAAGTTTAGTTTGATTGATAAGTGTAATATTGAAAATCAGTCGAATTTTATGACAATATTTATGCTTTTAACTGTCTTTATTAATACATATGAATTAGTTAGAAATGACTTATAAAATGAATTGGAGGAAGTAGCCATATGATCCTATATACAAATTACTTCTAACATGTTTTATCAATACTAAGAAAAACCTTAATCTAATTAACTCTATTTTAAAATTTAACAAGTTTAAGACCTCATAAATAATTAGGAAACCTGGTAATCCGCCTAAACCAACGGTTTACACCAGCTTACCATGATTTATAACTGTTTGGCTAATCACCAGTTCATGGACCTAAACCATATCGGACAAGTGATCAGTTCGTCGACTTTCATTCAGTCTGGCGTGGTTTTACTTATCTTGATTATACCTCATAAAAATAAAGTTTACACAATAATATATGAAAGGTGGAATTGTGTATTCATATAAAAATTTTAATGATATAATTTATAAATATGACTAAAAATTGTTTCTCTCTTTCTTGTAAGTAGAACCATAAGGGTATGTGCGTGTATTTATATTTTTTTTTAACTTTGAGAATCAGAAGATTGTAAAGATAGGGATAAGAATATGTGTGGGAAGAAGAGGGAACAAGTGAGTTGTGGGAGAAGGAAACGGATAAGAGAGAATATATTTGTGGTGAGAAGAAGAGGGAACATCTAATTACTTGCCTCCAAACCTCCCAACAATTTCAACAATAATATTGGTCCTACTGAACAATTTCAACTAGCTCGTCTTTTAATTTTTACTCACTTCAACACGCAAGGAAGCTTTTTTTATCTCTCTCTCTCTCTCTCTTTCTCTCTCTTTTTCTCCTCATAATTACATCTTTTAAAAAAGAAAACAGAGAAAGTTGAGTGTGTTGCATGTTGGGAATTTATGGGAATAACAGAGCATTTATTTACGATTCAAAAACAAGCGTCTTAATATATGTAATTTGGAAAAAATTAATATCCAAGTTTTTATAATTCTACCCTATTTTTAATTAACATTGATCACTAGCAAATGATTAAATATGTGATTCACCAACATATGTTTGTGAAAATAATGGTGACATGTTTAAATGATATTATTGCCATTTGCTAATAGACTGTTGTTATTCACTTAGTTAACGTTGTTCTAATTATTCCATACTTCTCAAAACTTGATAATTATCCTGTATATTTATTACTAAGTTTAATTTTTGCAGCTCAATGGTTGTACATTTTTTTTTGGGGAACCAATGTGTGGTATGATCAAATCTCACCTTGAACAACCTTTGTCAAAATTCTCCGGCCGGCGGAGGCAGGTGAGAGTTTTTTTTTTTGGTTTCTTTATGAGGGGTAGTAAGGCCATTTCATCAAATTATGAAATCTCATCAAAATTCTCCGGTTTAATTAGCATACACGTTAACTTATTAAGAAATTATAACCATATAAACTAACACTTATTATTGAGAAAATGGTAAGAACTCAATAAAGAGGTATAATTAAAAATCAAGTGAAACTATAAAGACTTATAAATTAATTAATTTCCTTATGGTATCTGGTTCCTTTTCTGAATCTTATAACCGGAATCTAAGTAATCGACTAAATGTTAATTCACAATGGCGGCACTTTGCTACTTTCAAGTAATCATCGCAGCTGCATATCCGGTTCATTCAAACTCTTGGTGGTTATAAGTTTAGAGTTTAGCATGCATGCCAATATTTATCGTATAAGACCCTTTTGTATTATTTTTACTATAAGACCCTCTTCAAGTTGTATCATATCAGCTCGTTATCCTCTATTTCATGAATTTCATTGAGCTTAATTATAAAAATTTATAAGTATTAAAATATTTTAAAGTTACACGCTAGTTAGTTTTAGTTTGAGCCTGTCACTTAACTAATTAACTAACGGGTTCCTTAAAGTCTAATTTGCAGGTTCTGTTGCTAAAATATCTTAACTAAACTCAAGTTTGTAGATGCCGAAATGATCCTACTTTGGTCAGTTAACTAATCAAACGTTGAAAAGCTAAAATATTTATCGAATTAAAATGAGAGGGTTGATTTTGAGAAGGTAGGGGGGCCCTCCACATGAGAGGAATGATCCACTTCACTCATTAGGCAAAGATTAATTCACATCCACCCACAAGTTTGAAGAATGCTACCGGAGTAATAATGTTACCGCAGAATTTTTTGGGTTTGAGATTACCTAAAAGTGTTAAAATTGAGTAATCTTACTTGTTACTTTTAAAATTTTAATGGTAAATTTACATTAGTTTTTAATAGGGTGGGGTAATATTTTTACATCTTCTGTAACTCTCCATGTGATATTAAACTTCAAACATTTTTAAGACAAGTTTATACACCTTACCCAAAAAAATCCTATGAAATAATATATATATATATATATATATATATATAGACACACACATTTGACCCAAACACAGTGATGTACATGTTCTACGATGACATATAAAAATAAATATAAAATTTCCACGATCGTAATAAGAATAATGAATTAATGGAAGTCCACGCAAATATATTGATCGATGACATGAAGATGTGATTATTTTTTAAACTCTACGTAATATGGAAGAACTTATAAAAAATTATTAATTATATAAAAATGATCTTACTAATTACAATCAAAGTCATGAGTCATGAGTTAATTTGGGTCTTGTTTATACGTACAAGGCATGCATCTTTCTGGATGATGCTTCAAGGTTCTGACCTTTCTTTCCTTTTTTTTCTTTTTTATTACATCTAGTACTTATTAATAGCCAATTAATTTTTAAAAAATTAAATAAATTATTTAATTATAATATATATTCTGAAATGCTTATGTGCATAATTAAATTATATAGTTGTTTATAAGTTAGATAAATTAGTTTGGAGAAAAATGATAAATATATATAAGTTAATTAATTTTCTTAATCATAAAAAAGTTAAATGCAATTATATTAAAGATTGTATGTGGTATATAACGTTTTTTTTTTTGCTTTCTTTATTCAAACATTTATATATGTTTGTGTGCCATTTATTGTCATTTTTACTTATTATATTTATTTTTCTTGATTCGGTTCTTATAAAGATAAGCAAAACACCCGTCAATACGAAGCTATTCTAATATTGCTTTGATTCTCCTGCTTTATTCCATTTGTTGGTTTCTCAATTTTCTTTATTTCTTTCTTATTTTATTCTTTTTGTTTTTTTTATGTTTTTTTTAGTTCATTTGTGTGGTCTATTTGAAGACGCAACGTAACATTTTGATCATATAATTAAAAAGCATGCATTATATATATATTGCAAGTCAGAGGGTTGTTGACTTGTCCAATGAAAATGATCTTCAAACCCCAAACACCGTTGAAACCAAAATATCTCATCTATAATATATTTATGTCTTTTTTCCAACATATATAATATTTACGTCTAGATTATTATTTTTTATAGAATACGTCTATATTATTTTACAAAAGCTTTTTTAAACAGTGCGAAAATAAAATTTCTGGATACCATCTTTACAATAATCATATCCATATATGCGATTATGAGAAACATAAAACCATGTTGTTTTAAAAGAAAAAAGAACATAAACCAGGTCTCATAAACTTAAAATCGGTCATATATAACAACACTCTCAGGAAATTTTTCCTTATTATATTTTTTATTTAAATTATAGGCTAGTCTCTCTTATATTTATTTAATTTTTTCCTTATGATACCCTAATGAGCCACTAAGATCCAAATTACCCAAACTTTGAAAAAAAATAGTGACATGAAATGGAGGTCAAAACTGGGGAAAGCTATTTTGTTTTACTTATTACATATATTTTGTTTTCTCGTTTGTTTGTGTGAAATAGGGACTGAGGAAGTATATGTATATATACATTATAGTAGTAATGTAGTATATATTTAACATTTGATGCCAAGTTAATTAGTAATCTAATTTTAAAAATAACAATAATAAAATTGCAATAACTTTTCCTTAATAATTGTAACAATATAATACACTGATTACGTCAGGCAACAAGAACGTATTACCAAAATAATACTTTACGTACACTTGAAATTAAATATAAAATATCATTAAAAATAAATTTCTATGTAAATAATAGAAAGATAAACTGTACAAGGAAGCATACAAACAACGGCGTCTCAATTCTCAACTACAAAACGTGGCTATCATTTATAACTTCTAACAATTTTTAGTCAACCGATAATAATATTATTGCTGTTATTTTTATTATGTTATCATCA
This sequence comes from Vachellia pachyceras, assembly GCA_025593235.1. NCBI lineage: Eukaryota > Viridiplantae > Streptophyta > Magnoliopsida > Fabales > Fabaceae > Vachellia > Vachellia pachyceras. The sequence continues at coordinate 8,188 of JANTPZ010000228.1, read as the reverse complement.
GACAATTATGTTTTCTTATTCTCACGTCTTTTTCGACCTTACACATGTTCTTATCACCACTTTAAAGTATATAAATAATTATACGCCGTCTGCATAAAGTTGAAATTATATTTGTAAGCAAAATAATATATTTTGTTCGTAAGATGCTTAGTGGTTGGCATGTTATACCACCTTATATTCTCGTAATTGTTTTGATGTCTTGATTATGATTATATACATTGGGGATGTTTGGCAAAGCTTTTGAACAATCTAAAAGTACGTTAAATAATTTTTTTCGTAAAACGAGATAATCTCCTTCACACATTTATCTCGTAAATGGTAAAAATATTTCTCCACCGCTTTCCCAAACGGACCAATTAACATTTGGTGGCCGTATATAATATCACATGCATGTGTGTGTTTGTGTGTCTATATACATGTGTGTGTTTTTCCTAATTGAAAGAATTTATAATGCACTCTTATTCTGTCTACACATCTTTTTCTCCTACATTTTCTTACTTCTCATGGTTCATTTGAGAATAGCTTTTACAAAATTCGATGCAAACCCTAAGTTTTAGAGAATATATTTTACGGATTCTAAGGTAAAACCTAAGTTTTGAAAGGTGATTGTGTTTGGAAAGTTATTAGCTTTTACAGAGTTCGAGGCAAAAAGTAAGTAAGAAAGAGAAGAAATAAAGAAAGAGAAAATTTATTAGGAGAGATGATATGATTTGATAAGAAAATAGTTTTGTATCCAAAATAACTTTTCTAAAAAATTTTGTATTTAAACAAAATCTAAATTTTGTAACTGAGATCCAAATATACTATTAGTCTCTATTTACAGATGAAAGGGGTAAACACCATAGGATTTTTCAGATACCAAATCATGCAGACATTCATCAATGTCATCCCCCCAACACCAGGCTTTGGTGGATATGCATGCGGATTTCAGCAGAAGTTAGGGTACACTTGGTGTGGAAATCCATGATGTCATTATTAGAAGCCTACAGGTTTGCCAATTGATGAGGATAGATAAGATTAAACTTCACATACAATCTGTAGAAGCCCTTCACTTACTACAAATTTATTGTGGTCACCCATATATCCACTGAACAACAAAGAGATCCAGACCTTAAGATCCATTATCCACTCTGATGATTTTGAAAATAGCTTTTACAGATTGCGAGGTAAAATCTAGATTTTAGAAAATAACTTTTACAGATTCCGAGGTAAAACCTAAGTTTTGAAAAGTGATTTAGACCTTATTTGGATGTAAGGTTGAAAATAGCTTTTACAGATTTCGAAGCAAAACCTAGGTTTTGGAGAATAGATTTTGGAAAATAGCTTTTACAGATTCCGAGGCAAAACCTAGGTTTTGAAAAGTGATTTATGTTTGGGAAGTTATTAGCTTTTACGGATTCCGAGATAAAAAAGTGGGTAGGAAAGAGGAAAGTAAGAAAGAAAAAGAGAGAAAAAGTAGGAAAGAGGAAAGATGAAAAAGTAGGAAAGAAAAAACCTAGGTTTCAAACTGAGGTTTTGTAACCAAAATAAATTTTGGAAAAAATTTTTTTGCTTGGACAAAACCTCGGTTTTGAGGTAAAACCTAGGTTTCAAAAGTGGTTGCCAAACCAGCCCTTATGTTTGTGAAGTTATTAGCTTTTACGGATTTCGAGGTAATAAGTGGGTAGGAAAGAGGAAAGAGAAAGGAAGAAAAAGTAGGAAAGAGAAAACCTAAGTTTCAAACTGAGGTTTGTAACCAAAATAGCTTTTGGGAAAAAAATTTTGCTTGGACAAACCTCAGTTTTGAGGTAAAACCTATGTTTTGAAATCAAACCTATGTTCTAGAATTGATTTCCAAACAAGCCCTCAAATTGGGATTTTGAGATTTGACAAGCATATAGAAGAGGCCTTGTGTCCGTTTAGGAACGTGGTAGAGAAATAATTTTACCCAAGTCGAGGTAAATATGTGGAGGAGATTATCTCGTTTTGCAGAAAAACACTGTTAAACGTGCATTTGACTTTTCTAAACGTTTTCACAAACATGCCCATTATATGTGCCAACTTTTGAAAAACCATTGGGAGACAATTTGTTTGGAAACACTTACCTCTCACCAAAAAGCACGTTTAACAGTGTTTTTCGCAAAACGAGACAATCTCCTCCACATATTTACTTCGGATTGTTAAAAGTACTTCTCTACCGCTTTCCCAAACGAACACTATATGTGCTGACGTATCTGCCCGTTTGAAAAACATTGAGAAAATGCATTTTATCCTAAAAACATTTTAGTATAATACATTTATATTTGGATAAATATTTATCTCAGAATTCATTTATTCTATTAAAAATGAGTTTCTTAATCAAAATATATTTTAAAAAGAGTTACTAAACATTGAGATATGCAGGTTAACGATCTAATTTTGGATTCAAACAAGTTGTTGCCAAAGTGTAGGGGTAACAACCTGCCGGTTACTACTTTGACTATCATTGCATCCTTACTCTTTATTTTCAAAGTTTTTACGTAGTTTTCCACCTCGCAGCGATATATGGTGTTGGACGCAATTAGGGTAATTGTGAGTGTTTTTACATATTTACCCCGTTCGGTATAACATTCTCATAACATTAATTTTACATAACTTCAACTCTGCAAGGACAAATAATAGATTCGAGGTAAAAAGTGAAATCGATGGATTAATTGTTGTTATTATTGGCTGGTTTGGAAACACGATAGAGAAGTACTTTTACGTAAATCGAGATAAATATATGGAGAAAATTATCTCGTTTTACAAAAAAAAAACACTATTAAACGTGCGTTTAACTCCTACAAATGTTGTTACAAATAAGTTCATTATTATTATTATTATTATTATTATTAGGATTTATTATTATTATTATTCGTGAGAAAAGTGAAAACAGAGCATGAGGCACGCCTTGGGGTGGGGTCCGTTAGATCCAAGACCTAATAATGCAAAATTGATAGTCGTGGGTCCCACCACACCGCTCCAGATTTGATTGAACTCCTTTCGTTTCCTTTTTTTTTTTTGGGAAAATCAGTCATTGGTCCCAAGGAAACAAAAAAACTAGCAAATGATCCCAAATCTAAAAGTAACTATTGTCAAGTCCCATGGGACTTTTTAATAGTTAAATGGAACATTGAAAAGACTAGATTGCCCCGCAGTTATCTCATTCCCTTCATCTGGTCTTTTCTTTCATAGATCTCATTGTGGTTAGGTTGCGTTGCTGCTTTGCTTCCCACTTCCTCTTGATTTCTATTTCATTTCTTCGTCTCTATTCAAATATCTTGCCATGTTTGCGCGTGATTTTCTATACTACTCAATTTAGTAATTCGACTGAATTCATCCACCATTACGTTCACGCTTGATTAAATTTATAGAAGTCAAAATCTTTTCTTCCCTTTATTTTTAGGTGCCGCTCGTATAGTGAATTTTTTGTGAGCTGCCAGTCGAGTCATCTGCAACGCCGTCGTTGTGAATGTTTATTTATGCAAGACTTGAAACGAAACGTCTGCTCATCAATAAATTATGTAAAGCTATTGTTCATTATAATGTTTTAGTTACAAGGCAATAACACGGATCTGATCATTTTGTTCTTGTCGGTTTAGAAAAGGCAGCATGGGTGCTCTGCAAGGACCGGTTTTGTGCCCCTCTGTCCGAGCTAAATTAGCAGGATTTTGCAGTCTTCCTATTATTGGACAAATAAACCAAAGATATCTTATAAGTGAATTCTGGGGACTAAAGGAACTCAGTGGCGGCAAAGCGAAGGAAAGAATTCTCTCTTGCCAAATAAATGTGCGGAAGTGCAAGACAGTGCATTGCAGTTTCAGCTCATCCTCCAATGGCAACAGAAGCATGGTAGAAACTTTTAATGAAAAGGATGAAGATTATGTTAATTCTAGTGTGGTTGAAGCTGGTACGATAACTCTAAGTTCGCTCAATGTGTTGAAATAAATTTGATTTTCGTAGTGAATTTTGTCTTTATAGGATTTATGCATTGAGCTTATCTTAGATAAAAAAAACTATTTTTTTCTTTGAATGCTTCTCATCAGTTAAAGCAATCTGTATTTTCTGCAGTCATGTTCTCATGCTCAGTGAGAGTGTGACAAAAATAAAATATAGGGTCTGAAATACGTTTCTTTTTCTCAGGCGCATTCTTTTCCCTTCTCAATTATTTCTGACTGTAGGTTATGCAATTAATTTGTGGCTTTTGATTATTAGAAACTATACCCCTCTCCTCCTACGAAATTCCTCTTATTAAGCAGACTTGTTCTGTGATTATGCTTTTCAGTTGAGGTAAAGAGTGGAATTGATGGCTTCATGATCAGAATGAGGGATGGCAGACAGTTAAGATGTGTCCATAACAATCCTCATGGAGGACATTTACCAGATTGTGCTCCACATCCTACCATTGTATTAAAGATGGAGGATGGGACCGATCTACTTCTCCCAATAATTGTTTGTATGTCTCTTGTAGTCCCTAATCCCTGTATGTTATATACTGAAGAAAAATTGTTCTTGGATCTTTGATCTGACTGTGATGTTGGTTTATACATTTCTGCCTTTCTAAATTTATGGTGCATCTTTGACTGTAGTGGAAATGCTTGGGTTGCAGTGAAAGCACATTCGTGGAACTTGTTGATAGAAGCACATTCGTGGAACTTGTAGTGAAAGCTGCTTAGGTTGTAAATGTAGACTGCTTGGGTTGTAAATGTGGGCTGCTTGGGTTGTAAATGATGACTACTTAGGTTGTAAATGGTAGCTTCTGGGGTTGTCAGTGAGAGCTGCTTAGGTTGTAAATGTGGGCTACTTGGGTTGTAAATGGGGCTGCTTGGGTTGTAAATGAGAAATGCTTGAGTTGTAAATGGTGGCTGGTGGGGTTGTAAATGGTAGTTTCTTGGGTTGTAAATGGTAGCTGGTGAGGTTGTAAATGGTGGCTGCTTAGGTTATAAATGGTAGCTTCTAGGGTTGTCAGTGAGAGCTGCTTGGGTTGTAAATGGTAGCTGGTGGGGTTGTAAATGGTGGCTGCTTAGGTTGTAAATGGTAGCTTCTGGTGTTGTCAGTGAGAACTGCTTGGGTTGTAAATGGGGCTGCTTGGGTTGTAAATGGTAGCTTCTAGGGTTGTCAGTGAGAGCTGCTTGGGTTGTAAATGGGGGCTGATTAGGTTGTAAATGGTAGCTGGAGGGATTGTGAGTGAAAGCTACTTGGGTTGTAAATGGTAGCTCGTGGGGTTGTCAGTGATAGCTGCTTGGGTTGTCAGTGAAAGCTACTTGGGTTGTAAATTGCACTTGCAGGAGTTGTTCAGTAACAAATATAACTACACTGCGCAAAACGATATTTACCACCACCAGTACTCATGAACCAATGACATTGATAAAACCATGTGCAGAAAACATATTATATTATAACCGATAAAACCATGTGTTCAATTTACATCTAAGCACCAATTTAATGTTTACAATTCCCACTAATTGTGCACAAAACATGATACATCACCATCTTCTCTTTTTGACGATGTACTTCTTGTTGCTGGAGAAATCCCTCAAGTATGGCCAGTCAAGAATGGCCATCACTCAAGTATGGAGAAATCCCTCAACTTAATGTTCTTTTTGACGATGTTACAAAACATGATAAATCCCTTAAGTATGGCCATCACTTTTTGACAATGTACTTCTAGTTGCTGGAGAAATTCCGTGCCTCCTCAAGAATGCCATAAGCGGTGCCCTACGACCAAAGTCAACAAAGCAAGTGCATATAAGTAAATTTCAGGGCAATTTATAAACTAACTAAAAGGTATAAATTGAAGAGGTTACTCAGTTTTTAATTACTGAAAAGAGGAATTTACCATGTTGATCCCCCTTGGTGGCAAGCACCTCCACGAGTAAATAAAGAAGATCCACACAAAGAACATAATATCTTTTAAAAATGATACTTTTTCTCTTTCTACTCTGTTATATAATGTCTTTTAAACAAAGAAGATTCAAACATTTGCGGATTTGCTTGAGATGGAGTAGACAGCAGCAACAGCCAGAGACCTAAAGGTATGGAAAGGCCAACCTAGTCGTTCTTCTTTTTCTTATTTGGATTGCTAAGGTGATCATTGCTAAGGTGGTCATTTCTCACCTCTTCACTAACAAAAAGGCGCAGAGCATTGTAGTACATGAATCTGCATGGCCCTGTGAGGTAAAAAAAATTAATGAAAGACACATATCTACTGTTAATTAACATATTGAAATTTTACAATAAGGATATCAACATTGCATGATGCATGTAACGGCATATATATACATTGACATTTGCTATCACCATCAAAGCTATAAAATTATCTGTTTTCACAGTAGAGATGATAAAGGGCTCAATTAGAAAACAAAATAAATAGAATAAGGGAGATTGATGAGAATAAAATGATTTGTGTGAATGAAATGTCTTTTATTCCCCTACACACATATACATATAATTTAAAAAAAAGGTAAGAAGAGACAAATCAAGTTTACCAATGATAACAGAGATATAATAAACATTCAATATCTTGATTTGCATACTATGAAAAAGGAACTCTTTTCCATAGTTTAAACAAAACACGACCAAAGGTTCATAGGTAGGCTTGGCCATAATATCAAATGTTAGTATCATCATATTTAAACCAACATCTTAACAACAATGTCCACTTACTTTCATTATCGTATTCCAAATGCAACATGCAGGATTACGAGAAATCACCTTACATTGATTATCTAGAAACCACAAATTATTATAGAGTTGACACTCACTTTTAAGTACAAGAAAACTCAAGGCAGTAGTAGCCCCACAAGTAATAATAGGATGAGAAGATGCAATCACCTTCTGCAAGGGAAAAGCGAAACGCAAGTATCTGAATCATGAAGGTATTAACAGATGAGCTTACCCTCTTGGCTAATTACAGATTACATCACCTGGAAACTTCTTGGTTTACTCACAGGACCCAAGAGAACTATCCCTTTCACCTACTTGCAGTAATATACTAGTATCCCCTGTGGTCATCAGTTGAAAGTTTTATAGAATGCTTGAAAATCTACTACTGGGAAAAAAAATTAAAGCCATCAATACACTCTTAATAAAAGGTCCCCAATTTTTGTTTATTTTTAATTCATACTTAAGCATAATTCCATTCATGTTTTTCCAGATATCCTAACTCCTAAGCCGAGCACTAATGAAAATTGAAACTTGTCTTCGTAATATTCATCATATATTCGGTGTTTATATTGATTCTCGTCAAGCTAATCAAATGTGAGCCACTAAAATTAAGGGATAAACCATAAAGAAAAAGCAGTATCCTCAGCGATATCAGTATCAAAGGAGTGGGAAAATTGCAAGATGCAAACCTGGAAACCATCCCCATTTTTTCACAAGACGGAACCATCACAGTAAAAAATGAACTTAGATTTCATCGAATGCTCTCCTCCTCGACTATGCCCATAGGCCGACCTATATTATACACAGTGGGGGCATCTACCCCAGTGAAATATTTGAAATAAGCGAAGTTGCTATCATATCCTTTTTAATTTTTGTTGCGCATGCTGTTACGAAGATGGCTCAGTTAGCCAGTCCAAGCAGCTCCTCCAAGCCACTGGATTTTGGGAGAACAGAGCCTTAGGGTTCGTACCTTCTTCAATACTTGATGGAGAACAACCGTGCAGGATGACAATAGTGGTCGATGTCCAACGACGAACTCAACCAAGTGTGGAATTTCGAGCCCAAAAAGATGAATCTGCTACTACCAGGCAAACTAGCGTATTCAGAACAGCGATTTCGGGACCTCACCGATTTTCAAGCCATGCTTCATCCTCTCCGTATCTCAGACTCAGTTTGTTCCTTGTTTTCATTTCTCTCTCTTTCAAAATGAGTTAAGGGCAATTTGGACTTTGATAAAACACAATTAACCATTAAAAGGTTCCATGGGACCTGACAGTAATTATCAGATTTTTTGGGACCATTCACTTGTTTTTTCTCTTCCTTGGGACTTAAGGCTCATTTTCCCTTTATTTTAACTAACAAAATAAATATCATTTATTGTTAGTGCAGGATTAGACCAAGAGGGGGGTGAATTGGTCCCCTTCTTCTAATTAATAAAAGATGAGAATAAAGACTCCGAGAGAGGAAAGGGAAGAAGAACAAACAAAGTTATCCTGGTTCGGTCCTTCTGACCTACGTCCAGTCC
>JANTPZ010000227.1:0-10924 GCA_025593235.1 Vachellia pachyceras | reverse complement strand
TCCCTCTCTGTGCTTGATATTCCAGTATCTGAAAGTCATCATCGTCCTCCCCTCTTGATTTTCTCAGAGCTTCTTTGTTCTCTTCGGCTCCATTGTGGAGCCTAACTTGATCAATCACTGGGGAATCTTTTGAAATTAAAAAACTATTTACAGCTGCTTCTGCTAATTCAGCGTAAAGCTTAACTGCGTTTTCAGACATCTGCCCAGACAAAATATTTCATCAAACAAAGAACAAGACACAAGATAGGTGGAAGAGGTTCCATTAATAGTTGTAAATAAAAAAGGAACCACCCTATTCCCGAAACAATTAGCCTGACCAACATCTTTCTTGTCCTGAGTATTTAGTATTACCGCAGCGAATAGGACTAGGACTCCGTCATGAAATAAATGCAGTCTCAGTAGCTTTCAAAATTTTACTCAAAAGAACTGATTAACTAGGAAAATTATTAGTTGAAAAGGGAAAGGAAGTATACAACAAAGGCCGTATAATATTCAGCGATGAATCATTATATTCAGACCAAGCATGACTCATAAAACTACACAGTTTCAAGGGGGGAAATGGCACAGACATGCAAAAACATACACACACGAGGCAGGTGGCAGTAAATTGCTCACATCTTGGCGGCTATATGCATAAGCCAAAGTCATCTTGGACTGCATATTACCACCCTCGGAAGCAAAGTGATGATGCAGAAACGCCTTTGCTTTGCTCCTCTCTTTCATAATGCCCATCCCATATAGAAACCCTAGCACTGACTGCGCGGCCGGATGTCCCAACTCAGCCGCCGCTTCAATTTCCCCAGCAGCATCCTCCATCATCGTCACATCTCCTGAGCTAACCGCCGACATCATCTTTCCAATGCTGGAGTAGTAAAGCGCCTCCGACTCTGCACTCGGTTCGAAGGTTGTGGCATCTGAATCTGGCTCGAGGATTGGGCGCCATGTCCCCGGGTCGAGCTCCTCGTCGGACTTGCGGGTGTCCGAATCGCCAAAGTTGTCCCACTCGGCGTCGGAGTCAGTATTGGAGGGATAGTCAGATGAGACTATGCCCTCTTTGATGTGATCCTGAGAGAGGAGAAGGACGACGGGGCGGGCGATGGGGGAATGGGGAGAGAAAGATAAGATGAGGAGAGAGATGAAAAATTTGCAGGCCGGTGATCGTTTACGCATTGTTTGATTGAGAGAACGATGAACAGAGAATTCCCTGAAGATCCAAGTTGCCGACTGGCCGTGATTCAATCTTCGTCGTGAAAATTTCTGAAAAAATCAATGTTGAAGGGAGGGAATTTGGTGAGTCAACGGTGACTCGCCTAACCAATGATGAAAAAGTGAGAATCGTTATTCGTTGGTCAAAAGAGAGAGTGAAAAACCATGGAGATTCTCCTCCTTAAGGCAGAAGATGAGTAGCATGCATAACTAGCCCCTCTTTTCAGGTACTATAGAATGGCGAATCTACATAAGTTCTCATCTTCGTGGGGCATCCGGCAAAGCGATCATATATCTCCTTATATATTTACCCTATGCATGGAGTGTCTAGCTCATCTTATCCAGGATGAAGTTGTGCCTGTTTGGCAAGCCATTTTCTCAAACGGTACATGTAAGCCGAGACAAAACCATCTCGAAATCTGTAAAAACCATCTCGAAATTCATAAAAACTATCTTGAAATCCGTAAAACCATCTCGAAATTCCAAAAATGCCTCAAAATCTGCAAAATCCATTTTCCCAACGGAGTTCCCAAACAAGCACGTTGATGATGGATCGTGGAGGCCCATCCAACTCATTACAGGAGGCCTTCGGCTGTCCCACCTCTTCTTTGCGAATGATCTTATTTTATTTGGAGAAGCATCTAGGGATCAAGCGGGATGTGATGATGTGATGTTTAGATATCTTCTGTGCTGCCTCAGGACAAAAGATAAATAAAGCTAAGACGAGAGTGTATTTCTCTAAGAATGTTCCGTTCTCTTTAGCGTACACTCTCAGCCAACAGTGGGTGTTGTTTTGACAAGAGACCTTAGAAAATACTTAGGTGTTCCTCTCCTACATAAAAGGGCCTCATATTCCACTTTTGCCCAAGTTTTCGAGAAGACTCGGAAGAGACTTGCAGGATGGAAGAAGGGGTGTCTTAACATTGCTGGGCGTGTCACCCTTATCAAAGCATTTCTGTCTGCGCTTCCATCATACCAGATGCATACAAGCCTTTTTGCCAAAGAGATTTGTTCAGGAACTAGAAAAGAAGAGTAGAAGTTTTCTCTAGGGTGACACCGCTAACAGCAGGAAAATTCACTTGTTGCCCTGGGCTACAATTAACAAAGAAAAGACGGATGGAGGGTTGGGGATTAAGGACCTAAGGCGTCAGAATGAAGCTTTCATGATGAAATTATGCTGGAGTCTGCTAACAAATAATGATGCTCTCTGGGTTCATGTCCTTAAATCGAAATACAGATGCAGGTCGAACTTTTTGCCAAATGTGAGGAGGAAGAAAAACTCCTCCCACACGTGGCAAGGAATATGTGAGGTGTGGTAGAAGTTCAAATAGGGAATAGGAGTGAATTTGGGGAATGGTGACAAAGCTTCCCTTTGGTTTGATAGTTGGGTTGAGACAAATTCCCCTTTAATTCAACTGTATCCTAGGTGTGAAGCTTTGGCTGATAAAGTGCTCCAAGTGGCAGATTTTGTCACTCCTTGGGGAGATTGGGATAATATGAATCTGAGCTGTTGGTTACCACCCCATGTTATTGAGCAGATCACGAGTGCACACCCCCATGTGAGGAGAGAGGAGAGGACAAATACTATTGGAAACCTGCTACTGACAGATGTTTTTCTGTTCAATCTACTTATTTCTTTTTTACTGCAGGTAACCCTCATCATGGAGACCTTTTCTGGAAGAAGCTATGGCAATGGCCGATTCCGGAAAAGATTAAAGCTTAATGTGGACCTTTGCTCATGGGAAAACCCATACGGCTCAGCTGCGAGTTAGGAGAGGCTTTGCAGATTCATCAAACTGTCCTTTTGGTTGCAGCCAAGAGGAAACTCCTATGCTATGATACGTGACTATGTTAATGCTCGAGAGCGGTGGTTATCAGTGGTCAATCCTTCTTTGTGGGAGGAATTCCATGATTTACAAAGGATGGATTGGCTAAAGTGGAATGCGAGAACAAATGCATGGCAAGGTTTTACTCAGACACTCCAGTGGTACTCTTTGTTTGGATACATTTGCTGGGATATTGGGGTGGACAGGTGTAAAAGAGTTTTTGGAGAGGAAGACCGTAGTGAAGCAACGAGTGCTCAGTATCCATTCTATCTCTATGTAAGTTCTATTCAGGACAATGCATGGATCAACAGGTAAATTCCCATGGAGGGCTTAGCTTCTGTAATCGAGAGGTAGATGGTTCTATTCTAAGCTCCAGGCGAAGTGGGTGTGGAGGTGTTCTCCAGGATGACCAAAATAGATGGATATGTGGATTTAGCTGCAAGTTCACAATTGTTTCTTCAGCCATTGCATAACTTATTGCTATCATTCACAGGCTGCAATTGTGCTGGAAGCGTGAGTACAGGAATGTGAAGGTCACCTCAGATTGTATTGAGGCTATCAACTTAGCGACTCGAGGTTGTGACAATTATCATCAGTTCAAAGACATAGTGGATGAAGCTAGAATAATTATATCTAGAGATTGAAATGTGGTTTTTCAATGTGTCCCAGGAGAGAGTAATGCTAAAGCAGATATACTAGCTAAGATGGCTCACAGTTTGCATGATAATTTTTGTTTCTTTAAGCAACTACCACCATCTGTACAGCAGATGGTGGCTGAGGAGGGGTCTTGAACCCTTCTTTCTCTTTGTAATGTTTGTTTATTGCTATGTGATCGAGTTTCTATTCAAAAAAAGAAAAAAGAAACATGTGTATGCATATGAAGAAAAAGCAGTTAGGGAATGGAATACGTATTCTTGTGGCAGAACTATTATTGCCTGGTCAATATTCTTGAAATACATACTCATAGAATGTCCCTTTGATCCATAATTTATATCCCCAGGCATTGCACCAGCAATTCTTCATGTACCCATCTCAGTGGCGGACTCAGAACTCTGGCTTAGGGGGTGCAAACTATTTTTTGAGAAGATAAATGTGACTTATTCTTAATATCTTTTGAGAATAATTTGAGTAAAAATTTAGTGGGTTCAAAATTAGAAAACGAATGGGTACAAAATAAATCACATAGTATTAATATATACCTAATTTTTTGGAAGTCAGGGGGTGCGGCTGCATCCGCTGGGACCATGTAGGTCCGCCACTGACCCATCTCCATTTTAAATCTTGGGGGCTCTATGTGGACTGGTTTAATAGCAGATATCCATGGAGTTCATAATGTGGTGCTTCAGCCTTTTTTTAAGAAATGGCCTAATAACAATTTTTTTTTGCACAATGACTTTTGGAAATTCATATGGAGAGTTCAACTTCCTTCAAACACATCATCTTTTCCTCTGAAAGTTAGTGAACAATGCATTGCTTGTTTTGAGGAGGGACTGTATCAGCATCATTGCTTGGTGTTTTTCTTGATGCCATTCCGAGAAAACTCCCGAACACCTATTTATAAGATTTCTTTCCAGTTTAAAAATTTACTCATCAGAATTCTTCATATGGATTTTCATGGGTTTAGATGATGGTTTAAACAAACATCATTTACTCACTATTTCATGGTGGACTTGATTCTTTGATTTACCAAATAACATGTTTCCTTCATGCCATTTAAGGAAGCGCAGTGTTGCATTGCATCGCATCACATAGTGAAAAATGTTTTACTTCTTTGGATATCTTGAAAGAAGTTTGAGTTTTATTCCAATCTCTCACCACTGACATATTTCAATCATCATCTCCAAATAAAAAGAGAAGAAAAGAAAACAAACAAATTCCTCATTGTTTGAAGCCTTCGATTACCTCCTACAAATTCCTCATTGTTTGGAGTACTGCGTTGCAAAGAGACAGTTAAAATTGTACGCATAGACTCTCTCCTCAAGTATTTGAGAGGCTCTGTATCATATTTTGAATGCAACATGGGTCTTCTTAAAGCCAATTGTCCGTGTTTAGGAATCCGTTGGGAGGGTGATTTTATGTAAATCGAAGTAAATACGTGAAATAAGTTTTATCTCAACTTGCATGAAACATAATTTCAACATGAAACCCAAACAAACATTTATCTACCTATCTATTGTATGAAGAAATGCTTCATGCATATTCCTACTGATATTCCTTTTCGTCCTTATATTACTTGATAATAAATTTTAGTTATATTTCCCGCTTTATCTCTTGTTAGCTAGCATTAGCACTATTTATTCTATTTTTTCTCGTTAGGCTTTCTAATTTAAATATAAGTACTCTTATTGTTTGTAATTTATAAACCCATCCTGGTATTTTTGATATAATTTTGTCTTGCATAAAAAATAAAAGAAATTTTAATTCGTTTGTATTTTTATTAAAATTTTATTAATATTTTTAATAATTATACCTAATTTTTAGTTGAACTTTTGTAGTTATTATGTCCTTAATTAATCTTGATTAACTCCTATAATTTTGTATCCTTTTATCATTCACATGACATACAGAACCTTTCTTTCTTAACCAAAAATACTATAAAACATAATTAAAAAAATTAAAATTATAGTTAACCAATTTAAACTTAAAATTATAGGATTTGCCTATTTAGTTTTTTTAACAAAAAATTAACTCTACTAGAAACTGACAGTCAGGATTTCCTGACAGAATGGATGGATCATGTTGTCCCATTTCAGCCGACGTCAGTCAGGGGAAACATCAGCCGTTGAGTCAGATTAGATCAAATGAACCGCGAACTACAATACAGCGGGAGAGGTTTGAAGGGCGAATCCTTCGGCCATCGGCAACATCGAACTGAGTTACGTAATTAAAAAAAAAAAAATCGACTGAGTTACTGAGTTGTGTTCCCGTTCGATACCTTGTAGTGCACCGCGGGACCAAGAAAACCATGCTAGGCGGCTTCTTCTGCCTTCCCTCCTCCCCATCGTTGGCTGAAGATAATGGCTTCCTGATATAAGTACAAGCTCTTCTAGGGGTTTTCTATTCTTTCAGCTGGGAGTTCCGAAGCTCGATTCTACTAGTCCACTACCTGCCAGAAAGCTTATAATCTCAGTATTATATTGAGGGCCTAAATCTCGTCTCTTCAATTTTGAAGCTTTTTGTGGTTTCGCAATGACGAGGGTATACGGAACTGGAACATACGACTTCCGTCGTCACAGAGTGGCGGAGTACCCGGTAGCTGAGAAAGTGGAGGCTAAGCCTGGGACTACGCTTCCAAGCACTATCACTCTTTCAGAGATTCAACGGGATCGACTTACTAAGATTGCTGAGGCTAATTGGTTAACAACAGGTGACTCTGCTCAGCCCAAGAACCCTTTTGATCCGGAATTAGTTAAGAAAATTTATGAGACAGAGTTGCTGGTGAAGGAGGGTCATAAACCCGTTCCACTACAAAGGGTTATGATTCTAGAGGTTAGTCAGTACTTGGAGAATTATTTGTGGCCAAATTTTGATTCAGAGACTGCCACGTTCGAGCACGTCATGTCCATGATACTCATGGTGAATGAGAAGGTATTTTGTTTCTTCCATAGCTTTTATTTGAGTTAATGTAGAGTGTTAATCACTGCTAAATGCAATAAAATGCTTACTTGTTGCTTGTTAATGTCATAACGGCAGTGGAACCAGATCATTAACTAAGTAGTTATAGTGGAATAGGCCGAGAAAAGGTTTGAATATTTATATGGATTGAATGACAAATTATTAGTACGATTATTTATAGGACGTCAGCTAAATCACATGGGAGAATGCTTCTCCTGATGTTCGGCCAACAGGGGAAAAATAAAGGGAATAAATTTTAAAAAAATTTAACTGCTTTACATCGATGCTTCATAATTATGAAGTAAATTGTTCACATCTCAGAATTAGTTTGAAATTCTCTAAGGAGAAAAATAGGGTCTTCGTAGCTAATGAGAATTCTTGCACTGCATGCAGTTCCGAGAGAATGTTGCAGCTTGGGTGTGCTTCTATGATCGAAAAGACATTTTCAAAGGATTTCTTGAGAAGGTTCTTAGGCTGAAGGAGGTTTGTATCCATATTTCCCTCCGGCATTATCATTTTTAGCAATGCATTGTAAAGAGGTGCAACTTCTAATTGTATGTCCTCGTTTGAGTGTGCTGCAAACGTACATTGCTGCTTGTGAGTCACTGCAATCTGACAAATCCCCATCAGTGTTGACATCCTTTTTAATTTGTCTACTTGCACTGCATTTCTTGGTGAAATGTTTTCTGATTTAGGTGCATTAGTCTCATACATGATGATTTAGAATGACATATTTTGTCAAGGTCATCCATAATGCGTGATTGTTGAAATCTTCTCTCCCTATTTTCTGTGATCAATTTGAAGTTCGATAATCGGCGTACTAACCACTAAGACTGCCACCTTTGTTTTGTACTTTATGGTCTACCTATAAAAAAAACTAGGTGTAGAGTTTTATCACTGGATTCACACCTATGAAAGAGAGCCTAGAGGCAAGCAATTGTGGAGAAGTGAGTTGAAGGATCTGAAACACAGTTCTATAATCAGTTGTGGAGTGGACTATTCAGCCAATACACTAAATAATTCCTTCTTGGATGCCTACTCATATTCCATAATATGTTACTTTTTATAATCTTCCTAACATCAAGATACAAGAATTATAGCTACTAAGTGGCCTTCCTGTATTCTTTTCTCTCGGTTTTGCAATGTATATTGTTTATAATCTTCATGCAATGATTTTTATTTAATCTCTTTTTGTAGTTGTTTATGCAATGGTAAAGAATATTTCCATGTCTTGGATTTTAAAATGTTTTTACTTTGGTGCTTGATGGCACCATTTGATTTATCGAGACATTGCACTGGATCTCACATTTCAAATTTGACTGTAGGGAAGAGAACTATGTATTGCAGAAAAGACCAATTACTTAGTTTTCATGATAAACACCTTTCAGGTATGTATGCTTTGTTCTTCATCCTTTTGTTAGGCCATATTCAAAACATTTATTTTATTTATTTATGTTTTGTCACCAATAACTTAGCAAGCATGTTAATTAATATTGCTAATGCATCTTTATAGAATTGGTGTGCGGTTTCCATTATCTAAGGATGGATTTTCACTGCTTAGAGACTATTACTTTACATAATCCTACGATCTGCGATGTTCTGATGTTATGAAAGCATTTTGGGACAGATACGCTGTTTTCATCTTTCTGGGCCAAAGCTTCATTGTTCTGACAGAATATGGTCTGCCTTTGGTTCTGATAGTGAAATGAATATTACCAATTTAGTCCCTGCACTTTGCATTGATTTCTGAATTGGTCCCTATACTAATTTTTTGCAACATTTTTGTGTACATTTGACAACGTTTTTGTGGTCAGCATTCGAATTATAAATCATTTAAGAGTTATCTTTAAGTGGTCCATCATCCATGTGTAAATGTGCCATTGACTTAATGCTGATGTGGCTAACTATTGTCTTGAGTGGTGGCTATTTATTTCAGTCTGTTTTTTTTAAATTTAAAAAATTTAAGATAAATATCATAATTTTGTAAATTGGAAACTGAAATCGATAGTAAATATTATTTCTGTTTCTTAGTTTAAATGGCATTGTGGTCATGGAGTTTCCTTTTCTCTATTTCAAGTTTTCGTCAGCACTAAGCCTGCAGTCAGAATAACTATTTCCCCATTTGCAATCCGTTTACTATTTATGCTAAATCATCCTAGAAAACCAAGCAGGCCCTTAGATCACTGTTGAAACTGTTGCCAAAGCTTTCCTGAATGTTATAGCTTAGCCATTAACTTTGGATTGCAGAGTTTGGAAGATGAGGTTGTCAGTATGACTGTCTTGAGACTCGCTAGTTTGAAATCCTGGTACTGCCTATCTTATGGCCGTTTTCAGGTAAGATGAGACAAGTGTATTTTTATGGCGTTGAAATGTTTCTTTTTCTGATTATTGTTTTTGGTGAGAAATGTGAATATAATTGTATACGTGCTAATTGCATTATTGGGGAATTGGTCTTCACTTATTTAGACAGAGCTTTGTCTGAATCCAAGTCTGATCAAGAAATGGAAAAGGATGGTAAGGAAGGAGCCTCTGAAAGAAGGGAATTCTGATTCCTCAGCTACCCTTGAAGTGACATTCTTGAGAAATCTTATTGAAGAATTTTTGGAGGTTGTATCTTGTCAAGAATTTGAATCATAGATGCAATATGTACTTTATGTTAGTACACTGAAAATTAAGTTATATTCTGGGAATTAAGTGAAAATTCTTCTTGTTTTATAGATACTGGCTTCCCAGGTTTTCCCCCAAAGACAGTTAGCTGGTGACAATGAAGTCATTGGTACTGTGAATTTGGAGTCATTTGATGATGCTTGTGTATTGTATTGTGAGCGGTTTATAGAATTTCTTATTGACCTCTTGAGTCAATTGCCTACAAGGAGGTAAGCCAGTATGCTTGTCTCCATCCTCTTAAGCATCATATTGTCTTGTTAATATATTAATATAATATTCTGATTACTTGTAAATTTATCATCCATATTTTAAATCTTTGTATTATTTTGTCTTCCTTCCAACTATGGTTTGATGGAGGATGGGCTCCACCCACATAAAGATAGGATGGATCCTTCTTTTTTCCCCTTGCAATATTATTTTTTTAATCATTTTATTTATGCAGTTTTTTTGGGTTTTTTACCGTTAAACATCAATTTATCCTGCCTTTTGCTTCTGCTCTAGGTACCTAAGGCCTCTTGTGGCTGATGTAGCTGTTGTGGCCAAATGCCATTTGAGTGCACTCTATAGACATGAAAAGGGAAAACTTTTTGCTCAGTTGGTTGACTTATTACAATTCTACGAAGGATTTGAAATCAATGATCATACAGGAACACAGTTAACAGATCACGAGGTTCTTGAATCTCATTACAGTCATCTCCAATCATTTCAGCTGCTTGCATTTAAAAGGGTTGAGAAGGTATGTTTTGAAAGTAGTAATTTAGTCTGAATTCAGAATTTTTTTTTAAAAATCCTTTGTCTGGTGTGATCGAATTCAAATTTCGTTGTATTCTTCTTGCTATGCATCTGTTTCATTTGTTGTGGTGGTTGCAGCTGCGAGAACTTGCATTGACTAACATTGGTTCAATTCACAAGGTCTGCAAATAATCATTGAAAATTTCTGTAATCTTCGTTATCACGTTATTTGATCTTCTGTTGTTCCCTATGATATATGTGAAATTTTGGGGTTGGACTAATTGTTGCTATATTTACGTGTGCATCTATTATCCTGACTTTATCTTGATTTTTATGTGCTTTGTTTTCACCTTTTGCTCTTCTGATTTTCTCAGAGTGATCCTTTTGTTGGTGAGAGGGTTTTGGCCTTGGTCAACTGCATTCAAATTGGGCTGATTTAGATTTTGGACACATTGCGAAGTTGTATTTCTGCTATGAACAATTAAGTGATACATGTAATAAAGGTTTTTATGCTGGACCATGAAACACGAACCTTCAATTCTTGGCACATCTTTATTTTGTATGATAGCTTCAATTATGTGAGTGTTTGATCCTAGCATCAGGAAGGGATAAAGTTATCATTGAGTGGTGCATTTAAGATATTAAGTCCTTTTTGTGAGCTTTGCCTGAGTTTTAACTTGTTGATGTGGATTGGTTCTGTGAATTCATTTTGGATATTCTATGTAGCAATAATTTGAATGCGATCCATTCATTATTGGCTAAAAGAAAGAACCATTTATTAAATTCAATACAGCATATTTATGATCTTGACAGTTGCCTCTTTATGCAGCTTAAATTGGTCTCCCAAGAAGATCCTTGGTCAGAGAGGGTTGATTTTC
>JANTPZ010000226.1:0-11702 GCA_025593235.1 Vachellia pachyceras | reverse complement strand
ACATTAATTGGCTTGGTTAATTAATGTTGATATAAATGTGTATTTATATATGTATGTATGGGTTGTGTTTGGCAGCCATGAGAAGGCGAGAGAAGCCACGTTTTACTCTTACAACAAACACATCAATGGCTTTGCAGCTTTACTGGAAGATAAAGAAGCAAAAGAGCTTAGAAGTATGAATTATTTAGTTACTTCAAATGAACTCATTAGAGCTTGGGACGTTTGCTGTGCCTTTTCTCTTATTCTCTCTAGTGCCTTTATAATATTTCAATTTCTAAATATTTTTAAAAATACTTTAAAATTGTGTTAAGACTGGGGAGTGAACAATGAAAGTGTTTTAAAGACATAGATGACACTTTTACGCTAGAGAACTAGATATTCACTGCTTCCTCGGATTCAAAATAATAAAGCGAAAAGTTGTTAAGAAGTATGGTTTTTTTAATATATGTGAAATTCGGACTTATCTTAATTTTTTCATTTTAATGTTAATTAATTATATATCACTCTCATCTCTCAATTTCTCTCCCACTCACCCTCTCTGTAAAAATGATGTTTTAAGAAAATAAATCACATATTTTATATATTTATTATCTTTAACAAAGTCTAATAAGTTTTTTAAACTGTGTAATTGAGTTATTTTCACACTAAAAGAAAATATACAAGAAACTAGATTCTTTCAAAATAATTCAGAAGTTTTCTGTGAAATCACACTAACCATTCGAAAGTTATCTAGAGACCATTTTAAATCTGGAGGTTTTAAAATTCAACATTTTGAACGTTGTTGTTAAAAAATCATCAAAATTGATTAACTTTTATAATGGTAAATTTGAAATCCCTGGCCCACCTCACCTGCACTGAGTTGTCTGATAAATAAGTTTCATCGATCGAGAAAAAAGAAAATGAATGTTTGTTGGGAAAATTATGCAGAAAATCCAAAAGTGGTGTCAGTGTTCTTGAGCCAATCACAAAAGCTGCACACAACCAGGTCATGGGGCTTTCTTGGACAAGAGAGAAATGGAAGGGTTAGATTAGACTCAGCTTGGGCTAAGGGGCATTTTGGTAAAAATGTCATCATTGGCAGCATTGACACGGGTAATAATTGTTTTATTCTGCGCAGAAATCCTCCCCTACTCGTATTTATATGTAAGAATGTTTTACTTGATTTTATTTAAATTATCTCATTAAATTTTTTTGTTAATGTATAATTTCACCATCCATTAATTATGTGTTAATTTTCGTTTCTAATTTTAAAATATATATTAAATAGAGATAAAGTCAAAAAGTGTTAAATTTTATGATATAATTAATAAGGTTTAAAATTTTCATTCATCTGCATCTTGAAAATAACTTATAAATAAAAATAAACTATATACTCCTAAAAATATCTTGTCTTCATATTCTTTTGGTGAAAATGCTTGAACTACTTTTTCTTGAGGTCCGAAAAGTTTCTATCATAAGTCATGGGGAGAGAAAAATAATTAGTTATTGACAATGGCACTCCACACTCCAACAAGACTATACAAGCATTTCTCTTCTGTTATGACATGCGTTTGATTTTGTAGAATAAATATTAGTCACTTGATGGTAGATTAATTAATTAATGAGTTACTTCAACTAATTCATCAAAACTTAAAAAGATATAGCTAATTCCAACTTTTTCCCTATTAAATGAGGCTTTGAAGGAGCAAAGAAATACAAAAACTCACATTCAAGCATTGATTATATGAGCAAAATTGATAAATAAATATTAATTACTGTATAAGTGACTTTTGATGTTGGCCAAATAATTCTTGTAAAAAGTGATTTATTTTATAACCATATGCACTAAATGTTATTATCTCTCTCATGAGGAATTTAAACCTTAATTCATCGTGCTGTGAGAGATAAACACATTTCACTATATCTAATCTCATTATTTAATGTTATAATATTTTAATTATGGGGAGTGTTGTGTTGAATAGGTGTATGGCCAGAATCCAAAAGCTTCCGAGACAATGGATACGGTCCCATACCAAAGAAGTGGAGTGGTGGATCAAAATGCGAGCTGTTCAATTTATCTGTCGCTTCTAATCAAACTCTTTGCAACAGGTTTGCTCACATTTTAATTTTCAATACTTTCTTATCATTGACAACGAAATAGACAATTCGTCTCACCTCACCATCCAAGAAATATAACATAGAACTTTGATAAAATCCCATTGAAGAGATTGGAATTAAATTGCAGTATTTGTTGTCGTTTTACTATTATCGTTATCGTTATTTATTTTAATTTAAGTACAGTACGCATGGCAATTACTTCACAACTAAGATTTCTATTGTCCAATTTAATTCCCTCAATAGTTCCCATTGACTTAAAAATACATGCATATTCCGAAAATTTAACAAGAAAATCTATTTTCATATCCATGGATGCTCATGTGCTATGAACATGAAACAGGAAGGTAATAGGAGCAAGAGCCTTCTTCAGAGGCTATGAGATAAAACACGGATCCCTTAGCCCATCAACTCGAATCAGTGCCCGCGACACCGTAGGCCATGGAACCCATACTCTGTCAACGGCCGGAGGCAACTTTGTGAGAGATGTCAGCGTTCTCCGAAATGGCAACGGCACGGCGAAAGGAGGTTCGCCAAGAGCTCGTCTTGCAGTGTACAAAGCATGTTGGGGTAGTGATAATTCTGAAGACTGTACCGATGAAGACTTGCTTAGAGCCTTTGATCAAGCCATTGATGACGGCGTTGATATTCTCTCCGTTTCGATCGGGCGGAGAGTCGTTCCAAATGTCAATGACATGTTGATCAATAGCATCTCCATTGGGTCCTTTCATGCAATTTTAAGAGGGGTCATGGTTGTTGCCTCTGCTGGTAATGATGGACCTGAGCTTCAGACTGTGTCAAATGTGGCACCATGGATCTTCACTATTGCTTCTAGCTCTATAGACAGAGAATTCAGTAATAATATTACCCTAAGTAATGGCCAACTCTTGAAGGTATTGTCCTAGCTTCTTCCAATACATAAATACGCACATCAACATATATATACATATTGTATGTGCGTGTGTACAAAGCTACTAATTAACAGATGGGCTCATTTATGAAAAAAGACAGCAATGATATTATCACTTAATTTTTTTCATTGATTGTTTCTAATTACTTGGACAATTAGGGGACCAGTCTTGCCACAAACTCAACATCTCAACAGCTAATTCCTGTGCTGATTGCCGGTAATGTTAGGCTTTCTAATGCTACGTTTGATGATGCGTAAGAACATATTCCCCATTCTTGATTAGATTTTTTTCAAGTGTGTTTAACTATCAAATGATTATATCTCAGTATGAATAGAAACGTTTTGTTCCTATCGTAGTGATCATTGCAAACCTGGAACACTTGATCCGAACAAAGTAAGAGGCAGCATATTGGTATGCCGAAGAGGAAGGAGCTTAAGGTCTATGGATAAAGGACAAGAAGCAAAGCGTGCAGGTGCTTTGAAGATGATCTTGCAAAATGATAATGAATTGAATACCGCGACAGCGGATGCTCAAGTTATAGATACTTCCAATATTCCAACATATGAACATCCAAGCAAGTCTAACAATACATCCAATCAAGAAAAAAATCCTTTTGATATCAAGTAACTATTATACATCTTTCTCATGTACCAATCCTTTTAAAATTTTTTTGAACTTATTTGAGATAACAGGGCTACATTAATACATACTTTGTAGGAACCTTGTTGCTTTCTTGAATAACGCAAAAACATTTGTCCCAATAAAGCCAGCTCCAGAAGTTTCGGCATTCTCGTCCAGGGGACCCAACTTGATTCTTCCGTCAATCCTCAAGGTTATAAATTCTCAAACCATCTATAACTCCTTCAATAAACTTGGTTCATGAGTTTTTGTGATTCCTAACATTTTTTTTTGTTTATTTTAGCCTGATGTAACTGCACCGGGTCAAGATATAATTGCTGCTTATTCATCAGGGGCAAGTCCCACCAACCTAGCTTCAGATGTAGGTCGCTTTGACTATAATATTCTCTCAGGAACCTCCATGGCATGCCCTCATGTTGCCGGCATTGCTGGTCTTCTCAAAACTCATCATCCTAAATGGAGTCCAGCTACCATCAAATCAGCGATTATGACAACTGGTATATGGCATACATGAAGAACTATTGTCATGTTTACAGTTTCCTACTTCTGTTTTCTTACTAACTAAAAGCTTTCTAAAACATATGTCCATACAGCAACCACCCATGATAACACGAACGGGCCAATTGTAGACGAAAATGATGGTGAAGTAGCAACTCCATTTCATTATGGTTCAGGACACATTAATCCTAACCTTGCTATGGATCCTGGACTTGTTTATGATCTGAAGGCTTCCGATTACCTCAATTTGTTATGTGCTTCTACTTACGAGGAAAGAATAGTTGAATCCATTAATTATAACAAGCCATACAAATGTCCTAAATCTTATAGGTTAGAAGATTTCAACTACCCTTCCATCACAGTGCCTTTTCTAGGTGTGAAACCTATAAATGTTACTCGTGAAGTAACAAATGTTGGGCCTCCAAGCACATATACTGTAAATGTCAAGGCCCCAAAAGGAGTTACGGTGGTTGTTCTTCCCAAGACTATGAGCTTTAAGAGGACAAACCAAAAGAAGAGCTATATGGTTATTTTGCAGGCAACATGTTCAGCCAAAACATCAGAGCCTTCATTTGGAGAGTTGATTTGGACTGATGGGAAGCACAAAGTGAGGAGTCCTATAGTAATTCCTCAATCAGTGAAAACGAGTTTGTAGATTTCAATGTTTCCTTCCCAGTGTGTTGTCTGTTGATCTGATAGTGCATGGCAGTGTTTGGAGTGACTGATTTCATGTGTTACAATGACTGTTGTTTTTTTAGATGCTATGGTTTCTACTTTCTTCTTGTTGGATGTTGTTGGATTTCTTCTTTGCCCTCTTTTTGTTGAATCATGTTTAGGTCTTTCATCTGTAGAAAAATGAGCGTCTACTTATTTTCAAGTGCGTGAAGCACATACTTATTATTCTTGGCAATCATTATTTGTTAGGTCTTATAAAAGACAAGTTTGGAAATAATTGTAATTGAAGTTGTGCCAAAAAAATAATGTAATTGAAGGAATAGATCGATTCTCCTCCAGCACAAGACACTACTAGAAAATCACATATTAACGAGAAAAATTAGCGACGGCTTTGATATTCCTCTCTAAATAACCCAATTAGCGAGGAATTTAGTGAGGGCTATTAAATTCCTCTCTAATTTTCAAATTAGCGAAGAAAATTAGTGATGACTTGGATATTCCTCTCTAAATTTTCTGATTAGCGAGGAACATTATATTCGTCTCTAATTTTTTAAATTAGCGAGAAAAATTAGCAACAATTTGGATATTCATATCTAAATTATCCAATTAGCGAGAAATTTAGCAAGCAATATTAAATTTCTTTCTAATTTTTCTAAGTACTTAGTCAACTTCCACTTTTTCTACTTAAACTCTTACAGGAATTTCTCACCTTCTTTTTTTTATATAAAATTCTGTTTAATTTTTTTCAAATAAATGTGAAAAATAAATAATAAAGAAATTAAATGGATCAGACTCAATTGTTTTCGGTTTCAATTTTAAAATACAAATAAAATTCCTCTGAGAATATAATTGATATATACATATAGCAAAACTTGTTAAATATTTGTGTGATCCATTTTTTATGTTAGGATTGAAATATGTTTTAAATAAATGAAAGGAAGACAGATACGGATGGTTTGAGGAAGGGGCAATGGAGGAAAATGAGGATTTAAACCATTTCTAATCATTTCCACTCTAAAAGTTTGGGCGGCAAATATCCCTGATTCCCCGCCCCACAAATGTGTATTTTGTATTATTATTATTATTATATCAAAAGCATTGCCGCCCCACAACCATGAAAACTCGATGTCCCTCGCACTCGCCTGAAGCAAGAACTGATCCCTTGTCTCCTGCACGTCTCCAGCACACTAAGACGCAAAAGCACCCATGCTTATGGATCCCAGCCACACCCACACTTCTCTCAGTTATTTAAGATATTTAAACACTTTCCTTTTCCCAAATCTCGCTCGGCCACTGACCTAACGACGTCGTCTGAAATCCGTAACCCTAACCCTAACCTTAACCCACAGTCCCACAGCTACTCTCGGTCTTTCGTTCAGGCACTCCGTCTGATCTCCGTCCGTGTTGCTGTCTAGTTCATGACTTGTGAGTTGCGTCTTCTTCTTCATCTCCGTTTGAAGATTCAGCGCTGAAGCTTTCTTTGTTCCTCCATCTCTATTCATGAATCGTGGGTCGTCAACTCATCATCATCGTCTTCGCAGGTCAGGTAACTCCATCTCTATTTACTCCATTACTAAAAATTTAATTCTGAACTATGGATATATAGAGATGGAAAGTCCGCTGGGTGTCAATGAGATTTGATTCTGTCGGCATTTTGCTTTCCAAGGCCCTTATTAAATGAACTTCGAAGTTCAAAGCAAATCATATGTTCTCATATTTTTGAAGACCAAATCGTGTATATCAATTATATTTAGGGATATTTGTTCATCAATGGCATAATGAAGATGTTCAAAATTTTGAATTCATCAATGGCATAATGACCCTGGCACTCAGCCAAAAGGTCTGTTGTATCGTTAAACATGAGATATATTTAGCTATCTTAAACGTCAAGATTGCCAGGCATTTGTTCTGGTGCATCTTGTAAACTTTGGGATCTTTGTATTAGATCATAAATAATATATCTAATACCATGTCCCCAAGGAAAAAAGAAAAAAGTCTCACCCTGTTGCAACTTCTTTGTTATGATGTAAAGCAATTCAGGCAATCCTTTGAATTGGATTTGATCATCAATTTGAAATGGTTGTGTGTATGTGTGGCGCAAGTATAGGTGCAACTTAAACTTGTGAATATGTGCGTGTGTAAATGTGTGTATTTATGTTTTCAAGTATATTGAATTTCTTACTGCTAAGTAGTGTGACTCTTTATCCACTTTTGATAAAACTTTGTTTCTTATTAACACAGATATCAGAATTAAAAGTGACTGACATTCCTAATGTTGACTTGTCAAATTATGGGGTTACAAGGTATGGAAGCTTCAGTGTGGAGGTGATGGAACCAGTTTCTGACTATTTGGGCTATTGGAGGTGAAGATATCCTTTGTACCTTTAATAGAAAATATTCCTTTTCCTTGTTATATTTAACAGAATGGCTAATGTAAATTGGATCCAAGCATTGGTAATTTTTTTGGCAGTGTGTATTCTATTTCCAGCTAAAAGTCTTCTTTCACGGCCATATTTTAGGTATCTTCTTATTCTTGAGAGATTTAACAGTGTTGACTTTATCAAGTTGGTTTTCAGTTTTTATTTTCTCCTTATAGTTTATATGGTGTTGCCTGATGCATTTTTTTTTTTGTCCTCTAAAATGTTTACCCGTTCCCCCTTAACACGAAGTCAATATAGTAGATCCCTCAAATGATTTTTTGTAATTATTCTTCTTAAATGATTGGGCATATCCTCATGATTTTGGCGTATTATGTTTTGGAGGTATAAACTGTTTACGTTCTTGAACTCTATTTTATGCAACCCGTTTTTCTATCTTATATGTTGATATTATATGTTTATGCTAAAAGCTAATGGGAAATTTTTCAATTAATTTATTAATATGAACCACTAACTTTTTTTATGTTCTTTATCTGTTAAAACTAACTTTTAGTTCGTAGGCCTTCTTTTATTCACAGTATACAACTTTTATCTCAGCAAATTTATGCAGCACTGACTTGGTATGAAACTAGGATAAAAACCCTAAGTAATTAGAAACAGAATCAACAATTGAACTCTGAAGAGAATGTGATTTATATTTTCTGATGTTAGCAATTTAATCATAATGATGAAATAGCTGAAATCATGATGACTTTGTACTTTCATTTCCAAGTTTTCTCTAATTTTTTCCTTATCTTTTAAGCTTGTAAGTTCCTTTTCTGATAGTGGATGGATAATGTTGATTTCTCACTTATTATATGTATATTTAACTGAACACAAGTTCTAACACCTGTATTGCATAATGTCCATTTACTAGTTACAACATTTAAGATAGTTCCGAGAGAAACAGAAAGGGCTGTGAGTGTAGAAGGAACTTTAGCGGGGATGTTAGCATCTATAGTTCTCACCTTTCTCAGTTGTCTTGAGTAAGGTATTTCGCAAATTTTGAACTTTGCATGTGTTTATGAGGTAGGGCTGAAAAGGAGCTTGAGGGAATACTCTTATTTTTCTGTAGCGAATAAGTTTTGTCAGTTATTATGTATGATTCCAAACTAAATTTAGCGATGGACTTTTTCCATCACTAAATCTGATGTTTTTGTCGTCAAAGCTGATTTTTCCGTCGCTAATTCTGATTCCTCTAGTAATGAGATATAATTAATATCACAAAGAAACACACAAGACTCATTATTTACTTACTACCTATGATCCTAAATATAAAAGCTAACTTTTGTATAGGAGATTAATGAAACTAAATATAGTACTTAAAAATATTTATATTGATTATTTCTTTTCAAACTAATTTTTTGTCTTACAAACTGATATATAATTATATATGTAAATAAATATTTTAGTAGTTTATTTAACCTCTATAATCATCATCGAGGAAAAAGGAATGGTAATCACAAGATATTTAAACTAGTAATTTATACCGTCCAAATTCAAATCTCAAGCAAGTAAAACCAACTTACCACTAGTTATTATTATAAATCTATTTTAAGTAATTCTTACATACTTAAAAATGACAATTAGGTTATTAAATATACTTGAGCTTGTAAATATTTGTAAGATGGAAACAAAGAATTATCTTAATTGATTAGAGAGATCATGCAATGCTATTAAACTCATAAAAAGCTGGAGTTTTAGATAGTTAACTGAGAGATCATGCGCGTCCACTTAGGTTTTGGTTTATCCCTTTCAGTTATGATTCAAACAGTTTAATCTATCTTTCTCATTGGCGAATTCATTGGCTTTTAAAGTTGAGATAGCTCAAATAGCGCTTCTTGAACTTGTGACGTTTTGGTGAGGCGTTTTGCTTACATCAATCAACAAATCACAAGTTCGGAACGGCAGCGTGGATTATGAACCTACGATGCTCTCAATTCTCTCCCATGAGGTATTTCCAAATACCTCTCATTTTGTGTGGATCACAAATTTCATTTAATCACAATTACGCTGACACTTTTAATTTCTTTATTTTGGTTAAATAAATTATTTTTAATTATATACATACAAATGTCTAATCTAGTTTAATTTTTGTTATTATTTAATTAGATCTTCCTGCTAGAAGTAAAGTTTTTTAGTAGGAAATTGTGGAACCAATCTGAAGCTTACATTTTGTTGTTGCAGATTTTGACGCCTTCAAGCCTTGTGGCTTGCTCGTGAGGGTTGCTATGCTCTTATCTGTGAAGTCACGAGCTCGAATAGGCAAAGGACCGAAGGGACTAGGGAGGTAGTAGTAGTAGTAATTTCCAAATCATGAGGTATTTCAAAGTACCGCTCTTTTTCTACTTTTCCACAGTGTCAATTTCATTGCTTTTTAAAAAATGAACTCTTTCATCTCAGCATCCAAAAGCGTAAAAAGCCTTCATTTATGAAAATATCACTTGTCGGACTTTCATTTGTCAAATCTAAGTTTGAACAAGCAAACATCCTCCATCTGTACTGTCTTCTCAATCCACAGTGGTGCTGTTTTTTTTTTTAACACTAACGTATACATATATCCTTCTACTTAAGTTAATACTAACCAAGACACCATCACATACTAAATATATATGGATAACTCTTCCAACAAGATTGATAAATGATTTTAGTATTTTACTTTAAACAAAATAGGTATACTTATACTCATGTTAGAGGCAATGTCGTCAGATGTTTAATATTAGCAGTTCTCCTAATAATGAAAACTCAAACATTGATTTGTCACGTTATAGAGATTCATTTCTAATAGATTTGACTCCCTTTACTAAATAACCTATATTTTATATAACCCTCACACTCTAAATCTAAGAGCATGTAGATGTATTTGCTTTGGTTTTAAATATAATATCTTAATCCATTTTATTTTTGAAATTTATAAGTTTTTCCTAAATTTGTCATACCTATTGCACATGTTAAAGGGTTTTCTATCAAATAAGCAGTTTCTAATGCAAATGGTTAAAAGTAATATCTTAAAAAAATTCATATACATTGTTTATCAATAACCATTTTAACTAATTTTCTTAATACAAACAAATTGGTTATATGACTCATACTCCTGGAGGCAAATGGAGTATGATGTTAGCAATATATAGTATACTATCCATCCAATATTTTGAAAGACACTTTTGCAAAAAAATTTAAAAGCAAATGGAAGTGAACAGTAAATCCACATTAACCCTACAATACTATAGGATCCTGTTTTAATTTATTGTGCTTTTATAAAAAAATAAGAAATTATTAAAATGATTTTATCAAATAAATGAGCGAGTTCACATTGTGTTGGATTCTTACCTGTATTGTTTATCAGTTAAAATGCACATAATTTTCCTAAATTTAATGTCCAGTATTTAAAACCCTTTGATTATGACATTTAATTCCGAATCCCTCGCTAAAAAAATCTCTTGGTCCAATGGCACCCAACATTCCCTCTAATAGAGGAGGTTGTGGGTTCTATTCCTCAAAATGGCTAGAGAGTGTGTGCATGTATGTGATGAGGTGTTGGAGTCTCTTTAGTTGCTTTGGGAGATAGAATCAACAATCTTTTCTATGAGACGGAGTGTGAAGTACCATTGAATCAAAAGGTTAATTTTCTTAACTTTCTTTGGACATTAATCCATTACATCATTAATTTTAGAAAACATATTCTTCTCCAAAATATTTCATTTTAATTTCACCCATCAATTCGAAACTCTGGCGATATTTTACCTAATTATGAGGCACCTCTCCTTTTGAGTACTTCTATGAAGTATGGAGTTATCCACAAGGGTTAATGATAAAGATTAAACCTCTTTATTATTTTTTATGTTTTCTTAAGCTATGGTTCCTCATATTTGTAGTACATATGGCCCCACAAAAAATAGGGGTTTAATTGTTTATTATTGATGAGTAGAATTCATAAATTCTACATTATATATCTGATCATCATCCATCCATCCTTAGCTAAACTAACACTAAGCACTCTTCTTATAAGACTCTCAAATGAGAAGTTGTGAATTTGAACCTCTATAGATGATATATACTGCGAGTTATGATAAAAAAAAATCAAGTCTCATTTTTATACACTCCCATTTTATTTTTAAAATTTATTCTTTTTTCCTAAACTCCTATTAATGGCATGTATTCACTATTTTCATCAAATGAACAATTTACAAATGATTAAAAGAAGTAGTTAAAAAATTAACACACATTTTTTTACCATTGGAGTGAAAGTTCTAAATTTACAGAAAAGCCATGAAGTATGCGATTTTTCAGAAATAATTATAAATATGTAAGATAAAATAAATTGATGTTTTGTATTTAGTACTAAAGTATACTCAATATTTGTAATATGCACCATGGAGGAGATATTTTTGGTTTCTACTTTTCCAGAGAGAAGGGATTGGAGAAAAAGCTCACTTTCAGGCCACTTTATTTTCTTCACCATGAACAA
>JANTPZ010000225.1:0-55709 GCA_025593235.1 Vachellia pachyceras | reverse complement strand
AAAATTTCCCCATGAAATTTTACTTCCTAAAAATGCAACATATCAAGCTAATACTTTACATATATGTTTTATATGTGCATCTTTTTAAAAATTATATCCGAAAATTTCAAGTATGCATGCAGCTTAAATTAAAGATTAAGTTTTTAATTTGGATTCACAGGATAATTCTAAAATTTACCAAAACTCCATGAGGAGTTTCGATAGTGAACTGTATATAATTTTTATTCATCAACAATCCCTTCTCATTGTAATAAAAAAAAATGTAATAACATGTTAATAAAACAGAACTGTAATTAAATGTATTGGAACTGTAATTAACGAAAATCTCCTTCATATGTTGGCAAAAAAAATGATAATCTCCTTCCTATATCTAATACAGAGATAATTTAAGAAAATTATA
This sequence comes from Vachellia pachyceras, assembly GCA_025593235.1. NCBI lineage: Eukaryota > Viridiplantae > Streptophyta > Magnoliopsida > Fabales > Fabaceae > Vachellia > Vachellia pachyceras. Next base: position 55,309 of record JANTPZ010000225.1, on the reverse strand, counting down.
AATTTCATGGATAAAATGCATTAAACTCATACACTCTCGCAAGCTCTCTCTCTCTCTCTCTCTTTCTAAGCCATTTGACTTGCAAACAGTGATGGATGTATTTTATATCTTTAACATCTCATAAAATAACAAATTAATAAAAATATTATTCATAACGACCATTTGTAAGATAGTTTATCCGTTTGGGAATGTAGTAAAGAAGTACTTTTACGTAAGCTGATGTAAATATATGAAGGAGATTATCTCATTTTATAAAAAAATACTGTTAACATATTTTTGAGGAGTAAATAAACTTTTTTGAATAATCACATTAACAAATCACAATAATAAAATATCTGCATAAAAAATAAACTGAAAAATGTATTCAATATAGGCTTCGTTTGGAAACCCGTTGAGAAAACGGACACAGATTTCTAGGTACTTTATGTGAGAGGAATTTTATCTCAACTTGCGTGAGAATGAGTTTTGGGGGTCAAAACGGGGTTCCTAATGGAACCCCAAACGAAGCTATAAAAAGAATCACATCAACTGAAAAGATAACTTTACTGAAAATATTGGCGTTTGCAAAATCAGAATAAGATTTTTTAGTTGAAAAAGGCAAAAAGCTGCCAGCAATTATTAATCATGCTAACTACTAGTAATTGGTTAGAAGTAGAAGCCATGCATCGATAAGAGATTTTAAGGTAAATATATGAGATGAGTTTTATTTTGATAAGTGTAAAAATAGATTTTGGGAGGTAAACGGGCTTCCCATTTAAACCCAAGAATATTCGAATCATGTGTGTTCAGAGAACCGCTGGAAGAATGCATTTTGATAAAATTCACTTTGTCTAAAAATGTATTTTGGTAGAATGCATTTATATTTGGATAAAAGTTGGATTCAGAGTGCATTTATTCTGCCAACAAATGTTTTTTGTTCAGAATGTATTTTGAAAGAAAGAGTTACAAACGTTAGAATCCAAACTAACGGACTTTTGAGTTCAAAATGCATTTTAAACCCCACAAAGTTGTTGCCAAACACACATGTATCAGTTGAAAAGAACGTTCTCAGTATTTTTTTTCTTAATTAAAATTGTGACTCCAATTTCACAAATGGAAAACTTATTAAGATTAATTATACTTAAGACCAAATCAACTGACAATATTTAATTATTTATATATATATTAGTTTACAATATAAAACGGATTAAGATATATTTGGGAATTTGTCGGGAGAAAGGAGTTTACGAATTTCAAAATGATTTTACGGATTTTGAGATTTTTTACATATTTTGAGATACTTTTTACAGATTTTGAAATACTTTTTGTCTTAACTTATGTGCACCGTTAAAAAAAAAAATTTCTAGTAAATTTAGCCATAATACTTTTTCGGTAGCATTCAATACATGGAACTAATTTTTTTGTGCAATTATCCGGTACAATATTTTCTTAATAACACTTAGGACTTGGCTAATTAAAAAAAATTTAATCTAATTTTTATTTTAAAGTATTTTCTCACTATCACTTAATGCCCTGGACCACTTTAATATATTAAGACTGTTGAATACTCAATGTTTTTGAAAAAAATAGTTAAAAGGGCAAAATTGTATCAAGAATTATTTTGGCATGTTGAGTCCGGCAAAAAAAAAAAAAAAAGAGTCCGGAAAAAAAATACTTTACAAGTAAAATTATATCAAAACGTAATTTTAAGATGTAACAAATATTTAAAAAATAATTTAACTGCGAAATTGCATTTTGAACCAGAAAAATTTTGAGAAAATTAACTAGAGGTCCCAAGCAATAAAATTAACCATAAAATGGTTCTAAAAATTTAAAAAATTACCATGAGGTTCCAAGAGTAGCTGTTGAGATTGTTATTAACAACCTCAGCAGCTACTCTTGAGATCTCATGGTAATTTTTAAATTTTTGAAACTATTTTATGGTTAATTCTGTACCTGGGACTACTGGATAATTTTCCCAAAAATTAAATAGTTAGAAAAGAGAGAGAAAAACCCAGAAAAGGGCCCATAATATGAAAAAAAAAGGGAGAATGACAATTAAGTCCCAAGCAAGGCAATTAACCACAAAATAGTCCCAAAGATTTAAAAAATTATCATGAGATCCTAAGAGTAACTGTCGAGGTTATTAATAAAAGCTTTTGAGGTTGTTAATGACAACCTCATTAATTACTTCTGAGATCTTATGATAATTTTTAAATCTCTAAGACGTTTCATTTATTAATTTTTAAAATTTAATTGTCATTTTCAAAAAAAACATCATAATATAGTTGGTGGAAAAATAGTGCAATGGCCAATTGGTCTATATAATCGTGGCTTCCAGCGGTTGTAGTACCTCTTTGGACCTTTCCTTCTTCTAGCTATTTCCTTCACTGTTCACTGTCTCTTGTGTTCCATTCTCCCACTTCTTCGCGGCCGGAAATTCTAATCGACTCCGTCAAGAAGCTACCGTTTGTCCTTTATTCGATCTGTAAGTCTCCAGAATCTGGTCTTATTTTCTACTTGGTCGGAGGGTTTTCTGTGTTCTCTGGGTAGCTGGTGAGGAGGCGAAAGGGGGAAATTTTAGGATTTGATTAGGATTGGGATTGATAGTGTCCAAATTGGGTTCTGGAATCCGTTCATATGGAGATTTCTTAGGTTGGATTAGCAACAGTTTGGTAAATATGCCTGGTTTGATGGTACAATTTGAGAGTTCCAGGGGAAAGGGAAGGTTTTTTTTATTTCAGATTAAATCATAATCATATCAGTTATCAGGCCAATTGGGCTTCATGTCCTGGTTTACTACATGTCAACAAGTGAGAAGTGCGTTGATAATATTCTTTTTCTTCCTCTATTCTCTTACTGTAGTCATAGTGAAGCTGAACTGAGCCGTCTTCTTATTTATATAAAAAAATTCAAGAGAAAGCTAAATAGTTTTGAATTTTGATAACTCATATTTTTGGGCTCGCTTTATTTAAAGAAATGGACATCTGAAGTTGTAAGTTGCAATGAATCTGTTCATTTTGTCTCAGTGATTGTTGTCTTATAGATCTTTTGCTTGTAGGTTTTTTTTTTAAAAAAAGTTTATGAAACGTTCTTCTTTAGGACATGATATTGCATAATCTTGATTTATGACATATGTCCAAATGAGGATATGATATTTACTTTATGATATAATCTTGTTTCAGGGATGTTAATTATGTCGGCATAACATCTGCTGGAGTCTCTTAGCAATTCTGGATCTCTTTGTCAGCATGCGTTGGCTGGGTCTCTCTGTTGATGTATTTCGCAAAGTTGTCCGCTTGAATGTGTATTGTAAAGTTATTCTGTAGAGTAATATTCTAATAAGTTATCCGCTTTGTTACTTTTAGTCCTTTGGTCTAAACCACTACCTATGGAGGCCAACTACCATATGATCATTTGTTTTGATAAGTATAGAATTGGTTGAAGGGTAGGAAGTGAATAAGGTCCAGTAGTGTGTCTCCAGTGTGCCCTTGTTTGTTTCTTCCCTTTTCTAGCTGTTTTTCATTTGTTCACATAATTTGGTACCTTCTTTATTCTATTTTATTGGGTATATTTTTGGCTTGCACATATTGATTGAGTAGTGAGGCAAGAATCAAAAGTCGTTATGGTGTGCCAAGCGGCAAGCCAAACAAGATTTCGGGCTTTAAAACATGAGAATGGCATTGAAGGTGAACCAACAATCATTGTTAGAGTGATAGCATGCTTTCAACCCTTGCACGATTGTCAGGTTAGTAATCTGTTGTTACTGTTTTTCTATTGCAGTTTTTTCTTTAGCTGTATTTATGGTTAAGGAGCTGGTTATTTGATGAACTTTTCCTCTATGTGCGTTTTGTGAAAATCTTACTTATGATCAACCATTGAATATTCTGAAGCTTCTATTATCAGTTATCACTTGTTAAAAAGCTCATCAATCTTATTTTCTGACATGCAGGCTGAGTACTTCCGTCATTTACTTAAGCCTGTCACGTAGGTCGATTGATTCATTTCCGTGTTTGTTTCTCTTTAAGCTGGAGTTTTTGGTTTTCCTTTATAATCCTTTGCACCTTTAAAGAAGATTCCTATCAGAACACCATTAAGTCTCCTGGTATGCAGTTTTGAATGATCTTCTAAATTTTTACAGCTGAAAGTGTGTCATCTTAGTAATGACTGATAGCTTTTTATTGTATTGTAGGTCATTTTTTGTTGTTGGATGGTTAAGGCTGACAGCTTCTGGCCTTGTCCACGGAATGTGGCTTGGCAAGCACCTCATTTAAATTGCCCCCACGCATTGTTCGAGCCTGGGTTATGTGGCCTTAAATCAGACCTAAATACTAGCACATGCAACTTTCCTGGACACCCAGCTTTTCCTGGGTTCACATTTCCTGGTTTCTCGAATCTTGGGACTGAGCAAACAGAGGAATTGCGAGGATTCCTGCAGCATCCCAATCATCACCAGTCTGGGGATGTCCAAGCAGTTTCAGAACAATGTTTGAAAAAAAGAGATGTTGGAGGTACCATGCGACATGAGAATCCTGCACCTCTGCAGAAAAAGTTCCTTATTTTTGACCAATCTGGTGGTAAGACGAGGCTTTTCTATAGTCCAATTTTCCCCTTTGTTCAAAGTCCAAATGTTGATCCCACTAAATTTATTCAAGCTTCTGGTGAAGTTAATGTGGGACAGCCAGTGGGTACAGATGAAAATTATCCAGTGAAATACAGTCTACCAGAAGACTTTAATGAAAATCATATGAATGATGAGGAAAGTGAACTGCATGAAAGCACAGAAGAAATTAATGCCTTGCTTTACTCAGATGAAGATGTTGATTATTATAGTGATGACGATGAGGTTGCAAGTACAGGTTGTTCTCCACTAGCAACCAAAAGATCTTACGTGATGGAAGATCAATTTGAGAATATGAAGGAGGTGGTTGCAAGCTCGGGCCAGCCGAATAAAAGGCAGAAGTTAAATGATGATGGGTTCGAGAGATCATCACCAATCAACAGTGCTATTTCAGTAAGACTAAATGAGTCTTGTGACGACTGCACCAGTGATGCAGAATCAAAGTATTCCATCTGCCAAGTTTATTCTGCCAAGCAAACTAGGGGAGAAGAGAATTCAACGATGGGTGATGTTCAATTGAAAAAGGATAAGATCCGTGAATCATTGAAAGTTCTTCAGAACTTAGTTCCTGGAGCAAAGGGAAAGGAGCCCCTGTCAGTCATTGATGGAACCATTGAATACTTGAAATCTTTGATGTCCCAAACCGGTAGTCTTGGATGTGGATTGAAAGATATTTAACTGTTGGCTATAGGAGACTAGAATGGTTAAGCTTGAATCAGCATGCTCCCTTTTCCTTATTTTATTTCATAATCGTCTTTTATATAGCTGGTGAACAGAAGCAGTAATAACTAGTACTGTATTTTGCCCCTGGGATTGCAGAGAAAATTGGGATTGGTTGTATGGACCAGAATTATTGTCTTTTATCTTTTTGAAGGGTTAAAGATCGACTGCTGCAGATTGAAGGGACGGGAGAAGGTGGTGGCGGGCTATGCTGTAAATGAGGACACTTTTTCCCCTCTCAAGAGTTGAACTTTTCTCTTGGTTGAATGCATGCGCGTTAGGTAACTGGGGTCCCACTTTCCACCCTCCTTTTATTCATCCTTGTTGTTATACTTTTGTTGTCCTCTCTTTCAAGCTAGCACGCATATCATGCTGGCATAAATTCTAAAGCTTCACATGTTGGAGGAGTGCTTGAAGCTGGTGCGTGATTTATCATCATGAGTCTGTGCTGGGACCCTCTCACTTTCTCTCCATCACCCACTCTCTCTCTCTCTCTCTCAAATGCACCATTCGTGGTAAAAGGTTGCTTTGTTTTTACATGCTGATGCTCGGAAAACGACAAGCTATTCTAGTTTCTAGGTTGTAATGGAGAAGTGGGTTGATTGTTTTTGGTGTCTTTTTCCTGATGCGCTCTGCTGTGTATTTCAGTTGAGTTTATGTGTGTGTGAATAATTGGGGTGTGATAGTGGTGTGGTTTTGAAATTTGATTGTGCTCCAGCTTTATGACTGGCACTTCTGTTTTGAACTTTCTCCTGTTTTGTGTATTGTGTGTTTGGATCACTGTATTGTATGTTTGTGGATCAATTCCTACCATGAATCTCTGATTCCTCTGTGGAGTGTTTGAGGATCAATTACTATGATTCTATATGATTCTTCTATCTCATAAATTCCTCATGAAAATAGTTAGATTTGCTCTTTATTATAAAAATAACCATACCTTATATTTATGAAAATTGTAGGAATGCAATCCTTAGTCTATTTAGTCTAATTATTGCTAATACCTTTTTCAAACTAGTACTTATTTTTCTAAAAAGAAATGATAACGAGCTCTTTCGAATCTTGTAGTTTTTATTTAGAAATAAAAATAAATTTAAAGCATATGTTTTCAACATCAGAAAAATTATTTTTTAATTTAGAAAGAGTAATAATAAGCTTTTAAATAAGAATCGAAACTTATTTTTATCGTCTTTGAAATACATTATAATTTTGGTTCAAGTGCCATTTTCTCTGTGCCCATTTAGGTTAGTTATGGAACCTACTTTTTTAACATGATTTTCAGTGTACGAATAAGTATGTAAGGAGAATTTTATTTCACCTTATGTGAATATAATTTGTAACGACAAACGGGGTCAGACTTCCTGTAAGCTTATTAACTTTGCAAATTTGACAAGGCTGAAGCAAATGATGTGAAATTCTTAGCTTTGTTATGGCTTAGATGGTGTTTGGCAACCCTTAAGAATTAATTTAAAAAATGTTTTTACACAAATTAAAATAAAACTTCTCTTATATATTTATTTCGAATTGTCTAAAATCACTTTAAAAAATGCATATGCAAAGAGGGATGATCACCGGTAGTTTTTATTTTTTAAAATTAAAGGTACATATACTGACGGTATGAAGTTATAAAAAATATTAACCCTATAATCCCCCATTTATAGGGGGGATTCATGCCACTAAATTATGAAGTTTATTAGTAGTCTTTCTTCTAAGGTGGGCTGGTGTATTTTTCTTCTTTTATAATCTTTTTGAGTAAGAAAGAGCAAGAGATAATGCCTTTAAAGGATGCTTTAAACATTTGAAAGTCAACATTATTTGGGAGGGGGGAATTTCCTTTACTTTTCCCCCTTATGATTATTTAGTATTGTTAATGAATTCAAATTATTTAATATTGTTAATGAATTCAAATTTAAGTATTGCTGACTCTTAAGTCTCTAAATAAGAAAAAATATTCACAAAACTCAAACTCTTGTCTCTATTATTCATGCAACTAGTGTCCTTCATTGCCTATGATTGGTTTAGAGCATTTCACATGACACAAAAAAAATCCACATTGGTAAGGATTTCATTGGAAGGTATGGGGCTTGAGTTTTATCATGTCAGTTTCAGCATACCACATGAGTAAAAGAAATAATATCTAATAAATCATATGAACTTACAAATTATAAGAGAAAGTGATTCATTGATAAGTCAGTAGAGCTTATCAGATATTATTTCTCTTACTAGATAGAATTCTCCCAATATTTTGTGTACTAATTATATCATCACTTAAAGAAGTCTTTTAATATTGGTTTAAGTATTTTGCTTTAGAGGCTCGTGAGTTAATAATTTAGGGCACATTTTACACTTCATTTGATGGTTGGGGGCAATACATTTTAATGGGTTTTTTTTGTCAATATGTGTTAAAAATATTATGAAATGAATAAATTCAAACTAGTGTATGTAAAAAATTTTTTGAATAGCATAGGAAATAATATCATGTTATGGAGGACATTTTGGTAAGAAAAAAATAAATAATGTAACAATGTTTTTAGTGGATCTCAATAGATGAAAAAATGTCATCTTCTAAATAGAATGAGAATTTTCCAAACAAGCAAGACATCTTTTCTAGGGAGAACTTAAACTTAATTTATTCGTAGTGTTGAGCCTCTTCAAAGGAGAATTCAAACTTAATTTATTCGTAATGTCGGGGTTTGAATTTTGAAAAGATTTGTCCAATCACTAGTCAAAACTCTAATTCAGATCAATGAAGTTAGTTATTTTATTTTAAGAAAAACACAAATTTGAAGTTTGTGTTAGGTGGATGGGGACAATAGCTGACAACACAAAACCAATGATAAAAATCTTTTCAACACAAGTAGCAATAAGTCATGAGCTCAATTCTGCATACCAAAACTTGTAGTAAAAGTAAAAAAAAAAGGTGATTGAACTTGAAATGAAAATAAATGAGCCCAAATACAAATACTGTGTTTAGGAAAAAAAATCAAATTAAAAGAATATCTTATTTATAAAAGATTAAATGAAGAAGACAGACAATTTTTTATGACAAGCTGCACAGAATCTCCTTACTGTATTAAGGTAAATGACAACCATAGGTTTTCAATGCAAAGATTGATAAAGTTAACAACGTAGGGACAAAATTGTTAAATGAATCAAATTTCATATTTTGGCTCATTACTGCTCTTTCTCTACCTTACTTGCTCCCTCCTAAACAAGGATATACTCATGAAAAAAAGTTCAATTCTCACCAATTTATTACTTTGGACAAATTTTAACTGATTTCTTGAAACGTGTAATTCGATTTTCAAGATCTTATAAAGAGGGCATAAGAAAAATGGAATATTTTTATTGGACAGAATATAGAATGTATGACATATAGGAGTATGTAAGTATTCCTCTTCGTATAGTAGATTGCAAGAAGTGCGCCATAAACTCTCCAATCCAATAAAACCTAGAACGCATGCATGATGATATAATTAATAATTTGCTTAATTTCTAGCATAGACGAAAGTTAAGCCCAACATTTTCTTTCCAAAACTAAATTCATTGAATGAGAAGAGAGAGGAGGAAGGAAAGGAGAAGGTAGATTTTAAAATTTTCAGCCTAAGACAAAACTTTATCCCATCACACAACTAAACCAAAAGACTTATACAGACTCCGAAGAAAAACATTGTCTGCTATCCCACAGAACGTCTGCAACTTGAGGACCAACCTACCAATAAGGCTGCGAATGCATCAAAGGAATATAGGAACTGGAAATCATTTCAAAAAAGCAAACCCTGCCCTTTTTACTTATATATTGAACTTGTCTGAGGGATGCCAGATTCTATGAAGAGTGTGTGAGTGTTTTGACTAACTTATTTTAAATGATTTTAAGAAGTTTCTCTATCAGAGAAGTTCCGTGTCGACTCATGCAAGTCGAGACAAAAACCCTCCCAAGTACTTACCTCTTAAATCATAAATCATGTTGAAAAAGTAGTTTCCACCTTTAATTCAACCACTAATTCAAATAGGAACTATATATGAAAACTTGGACTACACGTTAGGTGATTTTGTGATGGTGAGATGGAATTCTCTTGTGGGTCGTGAGCACGACTGCAAGTAACATCCAAGAGGTTTCTTCAGAAAATTAATGGATCAGCAGATAACAGACTCAGGGGGAACCACAGAGGAAGGCCCAAGTAATCACCAAGCTCACAAACAGGAGGGTCAACTAAGGAGAAAGCCTCATGATGAAAAAGAAGTCCTTGAAACCAATAGACAGTTTGGTTCAGAGAATTAATGGGAATGCAATAGAATAAAATAGATAGGAATGTAATATAATTGAATGATGATTACGTAGAATTTTTTTGATATGTTATTAAGGAATCATGAAATTAAATTCATATTTTATCTACAAAAAATAAGAAAAATGAAAGATATAAATATATAAATATTGATTTATGAAATATACAAGTACACATGTTATTTCATACAAGTTATAATCCGGATTACATAATCAAAGTGAAGTAATATGAATCACCTGATTTGATGTAATACTTTGTAATCAGTATAACATTCAATTACATCACAATACCAATCAAATAACGTAATCAATATAATGTATTAGAATTAGATGTAATTGAATCAAACGGATGATGAGAAAAATGGCTTCAGCCCATGTGATATAAAAAGGGGGAACACCAAACATTACATTGGTGGGAATTGATTTTGGAACCTCTCCTTCCCCTTTATTGCTTTTGTATTTCTTTTCTGTTATTCTGTCACCGTGCCCTTGCTGTTTCTGCATTTTCATTGTACTGCATTTACGACGTTGAGGAACCATGTATCAGTGAATCATTTTCATTATTTTCTGCGCTTCTCTGTATATATTTTACAGTCATTTCAGGTATGTATGACGGTTTTTTTTTGTATTATTATTTGAAACTTTTGATGTATATGTTTATCACCTTTCGTTTTTTATGTTTTGGTGTGTATGGATATGGTTCAAGGCCTATTTATTTAGCCTTCAATAGTTGGAAATAGTCCATGGGAATTTTAAGCCATTATCATTGCACGGAAGCAAGCAACAGAGCTGATTGTTACTGGAAGGAGAGAGTAACACCCGAAAGGCGAGTTTCTTAAAAAGATCAAGAAAAGACTACTGGTTTAACATTGGGATGCAATGATCGAGTGGTGTGACAGAGAGATTAACAGTATAGCAGACTTCGTATGCTCTAAGCATTACCAAGGGAATAAGCTTCTTCAATCCACCTTTTGACATCATTGCTGAAATTTCTTGAATCTAACAGAGAAGTGTAGAGCTATTTTATAGGCTTTTCTTTTGCTATAGAATAAATATAACATTATATTCAAACTATAAATTTATAAACGTTACTCATAAATGATGTTCCGATGGTGAAATGAACACAACCAAGAAGAAAACACAAAAGTTTATCGCAGGGGGAACACACAATACACAAGAGTGAGGATCAGCTTTCAATGTCATCAAGGGAAAAAAAATACAACGTGAAGCTTACTGGTCTCTTCTGGACATGGATGACAGTGACACCTTTCAAAATTTAAAGGGATAGATACATTATTGAATATAAGAGATCATAAGTCTGCTTACGAAGGCACTAGGAAAACACGTCAACGCAACTCAAGATAAAACCATTCTCACATTCTTACCTCTTGGATCATAAATCACGTTGGAAGAGTAACTTTCATCACTGATCCAAATAAGGACATGGTTGCAGACATGTCTCTAGAATTCCCGATTGTGGTGTGTTGTATAATGGTGAATTTCATTTTAACAATTTTTGTTCTGTTCAAAAAACATAATAACTTTAAGTGACATGGTCTAAAAAAATATTTGCATCTAGGAATGCTCCTCATGATGTGATTGTGAGGCCTTATCCTATCCATCTTCTTCAAGGGCTGGTCAAGAGAAAGAGAGGGGCTACTTCATATAGTGGACATGATGTATAGTTATTACAAAAGGATAGATTATATGGAAAGAGTGATTTTGATAAAAATGAGAGTATTTGAATAGTTTTTTTAATGGTATTAAATTTACAACTCACTCTGAAAAAGTATGTTATATATAACTTCATTGCAAATCAATTCAGAATAACTTCAATTTTATAACTAATTTTTTTAACATATAATTTCAATATAAATCACTTGATGGTTTACTAATGGTTTTTTCCTAAATATTATCCTTGTTACAATTCAATTGGAAAAGAAAAAGTGAAGTCTAAATCTAATGTAGAGTTTCTCGTGAGATGATTTACATGAAACGATATATTTATAAAGTGAGAAGATCCTTTTTGTTTAAAAAAGAAAAAGAAAAATCGAATTGGATATTACAAGATTTGATAAATACGTTGATATTATCTCAGTTGATTCATTGTAGACATCCCAATTTCCTATAGCTTCCAAATTCAGTAACAGTGGAGAGTGACTTTTTGGTGCCAAATCTAGACATCGGAAAAAGTACTTGATCATGGGAAAATTAAACTTTTTTGCCCCCGGAGTTTTCACCTAGTTATAATTCTATCCCTATATTTTCATTCGATGCAACTCATTCATAACTTAACCCTAAATTTTGACTAATTGCCACTCAGTTCTTATAATTTTAACTATTATATAATTTAGTCCATATGTTTTAGGAAATAATATCATGTAAGTTTGTAAGGTTTTGGACTAATTTACAAAAAGATTAAAACTATCAGAACTAAGTTGCAGTAAGTTAAAGTTTAAAGATTGAGTTACAACCGAGTTAAAACTTTAACAACTTAATTGCACTTAGTTAAAGTATATAAATTAAGTTTTAGTTAAGTCAAAACTATAGGATCCATTGGTGTACAATGGGAACACCTCACTACCTATTGAGTAATTGGCGTGGTTTGGTATCTACTGCTCAAACACAAGACCACCAGTTAAGTTTCAGGAACACCGCCACTAGCAGATGGATGGTTGGATTTGTAGGATGTCTTTTCCCTCCATTTAGTCTTGTCAAGGAGCTGAAGTATCAGTGCTGTATTGCTTGCAGGATGACATGATTTCTTTTTGCTGGAAACATCTGAATCTTGTTTTCTACTTTATGATTCTGGTCTTAATTGTTTGACATTACAAGCAGAGTGATCATGATCTCATGTTTTTCAAAACACTGAAAATAAAAATCATGGACCCTGAAGCAAGGGAGCTGTCAAACCAGAGAAAATTATAAGTCCAAAATTAATTGGGGCACCAAAATGTATTAACTCTTCAGACAACAGAGAGATGGGTGGGGTAGGGGCTTATGAGGGATAATCATTAATGCAAGTGGTTAGGCGATATTTGAATTATGAACTCTTGGTTATAGGGTCCGTTTGGAAAAGCGGAGAAGAAGTGCTTTTACCATTTATGAAATAAATGTATGAAGGAGATTATCTCGTTTTGCGGAAAAACACTGTTAAACGTGCTTTTGGGGTGTTCAGAAGCTTTGCCAAACACTCCAATAATGTTGATGTGGGGTTGCATGTGTTTACTTAATTTTTTAAAATAGTATTTTATATTCATTATCATCAAATTAAATCCAAACACTTGTACTTAAATGGATAGAGGCTCTTCCATTAAGATCAATGTCTATTTGTTTTGTTTAAAATCACTACTTAATAACTACTATTTTTTAATTACTAATTTTTATCCAGAAACAAATATGACATTTATATTAAAAAAATTCTTTTTGTTCCTTCTTCCCTTTTCCATTCTATTTAAAATTATATGCAGTTGAGGAAAATTCTTATTCAGCTTGATTAGTGTGCATTGTTTAAAGCTTCTTTTGTATTAGTGGGGGGTGAAATCTAGTTTGAGCAGATTTTTGAAGTGTATGTACCATCTTTAATATGAAGGTTTACATAATTTAGGAGAGATTAAAGATGCAGAGTAAACAGGTTTTAACTTGTGGCTGAGTAAACAATTTAAAATTGTGGCCAAGCTATTAGGCATTAAGAAATTGGGTATATTTTATCAAAACAATGTCTTGTGATTTTCTATGTACCCTTCAATCAAAGTATTTAAGGAGGAAGATTACTATGTCTAATTCCTGTGCAACCTATATCATGCAACATGCAACGGAAATACTTCTGTTATTCTATTTAAAAGTTACGTCCAACATTTTTACATAGATCAAGGAAAACTTTAGACCTCGTTAATTCTGCCTTAAAATTCAATAGCTTTTCAACTTTATTTTTATTTAATATCTATTATAATATATAAGAACAAAATCAACACATAGTAATAAATTTGAAAGGTAAAATTGCACATTTATAAGAAAAATTTAATGACGTGGTTTATAAATAGAACTGCTTAAAATCCCTGCCTTCCAAAAATTACCAGAAGAACGGACCAGAAGAGTGTCCAAATGGAAACTGAACAGATATGATTCATTTTATTATTGATTGAAGTGCCAGTGGAACTTGCACATGAAAATTGTGATTCAGTTTTGGAGACAATGTAGCTAGAGTTTTTCAGCAATTGCTTTCAGAAACAGAAAGAAAAACAACGAAAGCCCCATGAATTAAATCTCCAAAAAAAAAGTGAATGAAAGGGACACAAACTAATATCAGGAATCTCCCTTGTTTCAGGAAATTGAATTTCTCCACCTTCTTGGTGGCTTCCTGTTCTGTTCAGAAGAAGTGGGATGAATCTGGGGGGCAAGATCATGATTCTCCATGTTTGTCATTTTGGTAAGCTTGCTTAGTTTCTTCCACCCAGTGCTCCAAGCTGATGTCTGCTTCAGCTTCAGCAGCTTCTCAAACTGTTTCTCCAGATTCTCCATATCATTTTGCAGCTCCAAGTACTTAGTTTTCACACTCTCAAGCTCAAACTTGAGTGTGTTTATGTCTTTCTTAGCAGCTGTCCATCCTTCTTGAAATGACTGTGGTGTAGCTTCTAGAAGTGTCTTCCTGTTTGAGATCATTGGCTGGTATTGGAACTCTGCACCACCTTTTTTCAGAGAACTGTTGGCCATTGCATTGCTTATTTTGACTTGTTCAGAGAACAGAACTTGCACCACAACTCTTAGTGGAAGCCTTTCGTTCTGTGCGGCATGCATGCAAGCATCAAGGGAGAGTTTCTGACAATCCATTATCCGGCAAAGCCGCTTCCTTTCATGCTCAGAAAGCGTAGGATGCGCCTGCAAAAACATCCGTAGAAGTGAAGATGGATAAGTTCTGCCACGAATAAGCCATTCATGTATAAGTTTCGCTTCTCAGAACTTTAATAAGTATATATAAGCACTTAATAAGAGTCAAATGCCTGTGACTGACATGGGCACATGCACATATCAGGCACAATTCAATACTTAAAAATTACAATAAACACGTTTGAACTAAAAAAAGTGGGTAATACATCTGACGTTAACATAGTAGAATCACTACAGCAGATTTATTTTACCTTTAGATAGGAGTCAATTGCTCTGTAAAGTCCATCATCACAGGTCCGTGCTGATTCAGGCAAGGCTTCAGCCAGGACCTGAAACTTTGTGAGGGAAAGGTTTCTGTCTCTGGACACTTCTGTAAGATAAATATCAACAAGCCTAGCCACTCTGGTCTTGGCAGTTAAGTTAGTCCCTCCCACTCTGCTAGGACTTGAGCTCTCATGCAGTTCTTGAACAAGAAAATTCTCAAGCAGCCTCTGAATCAGATCTACATCATACATAGTCTCACTTTGGTCATAAGAAGGAATCAAAAGATCAGCCAGTGAAGCTTGCTCAAATTGCATTCCCACCCTTTTCTCTAATTCAGTGACTAATGCAGGTGCAACTTTCAGCATGTTTGCCATTCTCAGAAGCCTAAGAAGGAGGCTGCAAGAGACACTGTCCTTCTGTGGTGGGATTATGCTTACAAGACTCTCTATGATCATTCTCTGATCTTTAGCTTGAAGGCTTGAAGTTTCATCCTTAGTTCCAGCCACAACCATATGAAGCCCACCTTTCCAGCTGCCTCCACTGTTACTACTACTGCTATTACTGCTTGCTTCATCTCCAAAGTTTGCTGTGTCATTTATTAATCCTGGAAGCCACTTAGTTGCATAATGCATTATCGATGCTCCAATGAGTTCATATCTCATTCCTTTTACTTTTATCGCAGTAATGACTCGAACAAAGTGATCAATTCGAAGAATTGAAACATCCTCAAACCACCAATCTGGAGGAACCTGGTTCCTACTGGGGCTTGATGATTCCTTTGTGTCATTCCTTTTAGGGCTTGAAGATTTTGGGGGTCTTCCAGTGTAGGACCACCTTATCCCTTTTGGATTGGCACAGGCTTTCCAAGCTATAGACTCACTGCATCTTCTAACAATCTGAAGGTTCTCTGCCCACGGTGACAGCTTCTCACAGCTCTTCAACACTACAATGGAGTCTCTCCATGAGGATAGGACAACGTAGCTCAGAAATGCCTCAGTTTTGAATATGAGATTGCCTTCTTCTAGATCTTCTGTCATGTCAAGGTAATCTGCCGCACACCTTAGGCCTGAGATGTTGCCTGCTGTTAAATCCACAGCAATTCCATAGCAGAATTTTGCAGCCTGTTCAAATGCCTCAACCCCACCAGGCAAATCATCCATAACTATCTTGTTCAAATCTGGGTCGCGTGACTCGTATATGATCCTGTTTAGCTTTCCACTTCGAGAAAGAAGAGGATACTTTCCGGAGAAAGTGGGAGAGAAGAAGGTCAGAAAATTTAACAGTACATGAAGAACAAAAAAGTGCCAACTTGGATAGAAAAAAATAGTAATTACCTTGTGTAAGTGGAAGTTAGCTCCTCCAATTTGAACAAGAAGATCACTTGGAATATCCGTTGCAACATACCTACACATTCAAACAGTTTTTAAGCTTCTTAGAAGTTCTTCAATCTCATATAATTCTTCAGGATCAGGTTGTTCAAGATTTATGACTTGTTCAAGATTTTTCAAACACTCAGATTCTGCTAGTTTTCCTTTTCTGAGATTGAGACATGGATATAAATTAAATGGGTAGAAATAAAATCATCAGAAGTTTCAAGCTTTAGCTCCTGGGATTCACTAGAACTGTCAGAACAAAAATCAACAGCAAAGGTACATATTCTGCATCTTCTGCTTTTTTGTGTTCATACCATGATTGGCCTCTTTGTTGAAACCCATCTGTCTTAACACCTTGCTTGCTTGGAGTCAGAAGCCCACCTGCAAATCCCCTTCCTGCTGCAGATTCGTTGTTAGATTCCCACATGCTGGAAAGTGGAGTCTGGGAGGAATAGACGTGTTGAAGCTAGATTTTCCTGGGAAAGTGGAAGAAAAATGAACAGGAAACACAGA
Organism: Vachellia pachyceras; assembly: GCA_025593235.1. Taxonomy (NCBI): domain Eukaryota; kingdom Viridiplantae; phylum Streptophyta; class Magnoliopsida; order Fabales; family Fabaceae; genus Vachellia; species Vachellia pachyceras. Next base: position 38,670 of record JANTPZ010000225.1, on the reverse strand, counting down.
ACAGAGAATCACTCAGAGCTTCTGGCTGGATGAAGAGGAGGAGAAAGAAGTAGCCACATGGAATGATGGTTGGGGAATGGAATTATTCTCAGAATGATTGTCGGTTTCTGAAGAAAGTTTGAAGAAATCTTTCTTACAGGCTGTGCAGAAGTGGGCACACTGGACAGATTGTGGTGGGAACTACTGACTTTCGCCCTTCCTTCTCGGGAATTTTCAGATGATAATGGAAGGAAGAGAAGCTTGAGGGTATTGTGAGAGTGGCCATAGATATGGATATAGATATAGATACATTAATGTCTCAGTTGTCTAAATTCTCTTGTTGAAGATATGGTTATTTGAGAATTTATTGCAATACCAAAAACATTCCTCTGATGACGATAAAAGCATGAAAGACACTTTTCCATGGGCAGATGGGTTGGAGTTCGTAACATCTTAATCCCAGAAATTTACGAGCTTGCCACTTCACATCATGAAGGGAACTCACCCTTGGCCATAATCCACTTTGAATAACCAATAATAATAACACACCAGCAATTATATAATGTTTGCATTTTTATAGCATTTCTAATATAATTTTTATTTTAATGAAAAATTAAACTATGAAATAGATCTTTAGAAACAGTAGAGGCTTGAGATAAGAGCTGTAATACAAAATATGACAGCCACAGGCATAGATGCTGTATTGATGATATTTTGATAATTTAATTTCTTTGATCTGTTCAATAGGTTCACCAGTGCAACAATTTTTACGTGCAAAAGAAAACCTTGCAACAACATGCTTGGTTTGAATGTTTGATGGGAAAATCATAACAGTGTTATCTATATTTCCTCATATTTTTAATTCGATATCCATATATTTTTTTCTTTTTAATTTTTAATTTTATTTTGTTAACACTATTACCAGTGTGTGTGGGCTGACAATGCAAGTAGGTCAAAGTTAGATGGGTTAACTGTGTTAAGAGAGTAAAATTGAAATATTTAGTCAAGAGAAAATACACAAAAATATCAGATTAAAAATTGAAAAAAAGTATAGGTATTTCTAATCTGATTTTCTCAATGTTTGATTGTTTAAAAAATGGTTTTATTCTTAATATATAAAGTAAAACATACAAGATTTATTATTTTATATGTTAAATTTTTTGTGCAGTTTTTATTTTTATTTATTATTAATTAAATAACTTAAAAGAGCAAATTGATGTCCATATTAAAAAAATTTATCGATGTAGATGATCTAATATATTTTATACTGGTACTCTACAGAATTTTACACACAAATAGTATCTGTGAATTGGTACTTGAATTTATATTTTTCTCACTAATAACATTTTCAATCAATGAAGTTTCACAATTTTTTAAAAAAGTAAACATAACTTTTAGTCTTCATAATTTCCCTCAATTTGAGTTTTGATCGATGGGGTTTTAAACTTTATTTTTATCCCTAAAATTTTATATGTCTAAAACCGTTAGTCCTTATAGTTTTAAAATGATTCAAATTAGAGGTTAAAGCCGTTAAAATTGATGACCTGTCATTGATGCTTTTATTTTTTCTAACATGGTCAGATGACTAGATATGGTCAATGCTTATGTTGATTGGTTTAAACCTAATTTTAATCCCTATAGCTTGCCTTGATATAGATTTTAGCCTTGCATTTTCAAAGTGGTGGTTTTGATCTTTTAAATTTATGTCTATCGAAAATTGTTAGTCCGCGTAGTTTTAAAATGACTTAAACCGGATATCCAGACATAGAGACAGAATTGTTAGAGCCAATGTTCATTTTCGAAGGGCGAAATCAAACACAGTGTCAAATAAGTAGATGTAACTGTTGAATTTTATGGTGACGAAACATATGGAGTCAGTTATTAATTAAAAGTGGAATGTAAGATTTCTTATTTATTAAGCTATTTCATCATAATTAACGAAATCAATGACACATAAATAAAATTAACGATGTTAATATCAGGCTTAGATCCTTTTAAAACTATAGAAACTAACAATTTTCAATATAGTAGTAAACTTGAAAAATCAAAACTACAATTTTTAAACTTCAAAACCAAAACCTAAATCAGAGTAAACTACATGGATAAAGAGTATGTTTACCAACCTATGTAAGCATAACTATGTTAGTTATCATGCCACATCAACATTGACTATACTGCACAGATTTTTTATTTATTAAGCTATTTCACCATAATTAACGGAGTGAGTGACACATAAGCAAAATTAACGATGTTAATTATAAGTTTAAATCCTTTTAAAGCTACGAGGACTAACAATTTTCAACAGAATCGTAAATTTAGATATCAAAATCACTATTTTTAAACTTCAAGATCTAAAACCTAAATAAGGGTAAATTATATGGACCAAAAATATGTTTAACCAATCTACGTAAATATTGATCATGACTAGTCATCATGTCATATGAGCAAAAATAATGACGTCAAGGACAAGTCAACAATTTTAACGATGTTAACATATGATTTAAATCCTTTTAAGAACTAACGGTTTCGGACATATTAAATTTTATGAACAAAAAATACAACTTTAAAACTAAATCAACCAAATCAAATTGAAAAGAAATCATGAGTACCCAAAATTATGTTTAAATTATGTTTTCCCTTTAAAAAATTAATAGAAAGAAGTGGTCGTGGTGAATAGAAGCTGCAAAAAAATCACTGTACTCGTTTGGGAACGTGATAGAGAAGTACTTTTTACGTAAGTCGAGATAAATATATGGAGAAGATTTTTTCATTTTACAAAAAAACACTGTTGAACATGTGTTTAACTTTTGAAAATGTTATTTCAAATAAACCCATCATTACATACATCAGGGGTGGATGAGGGGCCACTCTATCTTCGGGGGTATTCCTGCCAAAACCTTGAGGCTTGAAATCAATTATGCCCCACAAAATTACTTTTTGACCCCTTTTTGGGCCAGTACCCGTAAAATTACTTTTGATCCTCTAAAATTTGAGGAAGTTAATTTCTTGTAATGTTAAAAAGGAAATAAATACACGGCATCAAAATTTACCATCTAAATTCCTTATTTTTAATAAAAAGGTAAAATAATGATTTAAGATTTTAAATTTGTATCAAGTTTCGCTTTAATCCCTTAAATTTATGAAATACATTTTAGTCTTATAATTTTAACTCAGTTACACTCAATAAAAAATGTTAACTTGGGAAATCTAATGACACAATTAATCCCTGACAAGGCAATGTTAGATTCAAATCTTTTAATATAATATTTGTATATTTTAAATTGTGTAAATTTAAAAAGGTTAAATTAAAATCAATGATAAGATTTGAATTAGTTTCTAAGTCATAAAAAAGATGAAACCATGAGGTACTTTAGATCCTAAGTCATATTCTCAATTTATTTTCAAATGGGGATTTACCCCAATTTTTCAAATTTTTAATGTATATTATCTCCCATATATATTATTTTCAAATTACTCTTATTTATAATCAATTTCACCATGTTTCAACTTTATCAATATTTTATATGGACTATATTACACGAGTACAATGATAAATTCAGGGTAAAATATATATTCACTATTTGATGAAATAATTTATAAATAAAATTAAACAAATGCTACTCTTTCATTTATAAATAGGATTTGAGCTTTAATGTTCTGGACACAACTACACACTTTCCATTTGTCTGTGGAATGTACTTTGCCTTCTTAAATTCTGTCCCTCCACATTGAAATTCTATTTGAGAATGGTTTTATAGGGTTTGAGACAGAACATAATTTTTGAAAAATAGCTTTTACGGATTCTGAGTTAAAATCTAAATTTTGAAATATAATCGTGTTTGGAAGTTATTGGTTTTTAACAGAGTTCGAGGCAAAAAAAAATTAGAAAAAATAAATGAGAAAATTTATTATGAGAGAAAGTGTGATTTTTGTAATTGTGTATTTATATAAAAGAATTAAACTCGATCCATCTAATTTTTTATCAATAAATTCTAAAACTTATATATAATTTATTTTTCTTAAAAAATCGGGTAAAGTGTAAATTAGGCACTCCATTTAAATCCCTCTATTTTGTTGTGTTGTTTTATAAGACAGTCCTACACAACAATTCACAAGAAAATTCACATGACATGTTCTAGAATTATTAATTATATTACAACCATCCAAATAAAATTGCTGCGTAGGGCTGCCTTGTAAAAAAAAAAAGACCTAACACAAATATATCTGTAAGATATTATTTTCTTAAATAAATCAACACAATCAATTAATGTCTCTAAAACATTCAAATTTTTTTTAAATATATCCTTTATTAAATATGGACAAAGTAATTGCCTTTGATAATCATCTCTTGTGAATGAAACTTTGGTCTACTTGCCCCATTAAAATTAAATGTTTTGTTTTGTTGTCTTTTAGTCTCTTAATTATTATTTAGTCTCCTTAACCTCCTCAAAAAGAATTGACCGGATCTTGTATACTAAGAAGCGGTTGACTTTTTATGTTAAGAGTGTGTGATGAGATTTGAGCCATGTAGCCTCCAAACTACACCTATCCACATGCCTATGCCCCTTCCCTTGTATGTGTTTTGGCCAACCATCCTTCATTGGTCCCTTCCAACCACCTTCCCTATATTTTGATCCAATCAATTTCCTCTCACCCAGACAATCTAACCATGGACCTTCCCCAGTCATGCCTTCCCTTTTCTTCATAACCTTCATATTCTCCCAATGATTTCTCCATGTTTGTTCTTTTTTGGTAAAAACGGATTGATTAGAGTTCAATGTGATTTCTTGATATATAATGATTTAATGAAAAAATAATTATCTAAAAAGTGCAATTGAGCCGTTTAAAATGCCCATTTCATTTAACAGGACATGCTTAGGCTAATTAAGAAGTATATTAAACATGTCAGACTGGTTTAAACCTGTTATAGATTTATACTATTATGCAAAATCTTATTGATTTATGTAATCATGACTTATTTTCTGGCAAATGCATTTGTTTGGCATGTTAATATTTTTGAAGTTTAAAAAAATGCATGCTTTTTTAATATGCATGCTTCACCTCATACCATGGGCTTGTTTGCATTCCGTTTAGAAAAGTTAAATATGCATTTAACATTGTTTTTCTGTAAAATGAGATAATCTCATTCACACATTTACCTTGTAAATGGTAAAAACACTTCTTCACTGCGTTTCCAAACGGATCCCATATAGGAGGGCAATTGTACTTGGTAAAATAAAAACTAGTAAATCAAACATAGATTTTAATCAACAACAAGGAGTATGCCTAGAGGAAGGGATTATTTTCCTACAGCTTGGTGAATCAATTTTTATATTCTCATTGAAAACATTATTTATATTTAATATTGATAGTATCTCAAATATAATTGTTTCGTTAGGAAGATGCATGTTCTTTTGAAAAACAAATACTTAGCCAATTTTTTTATTATTTTCAATTGACGTCTAGGATGGTTAATTTGTATTATTTTAAAATCTGTAGATTTTCTTTTTGGGCCTAAAATTGGGCCTAGGGCTTAAATATTGGGTTAGGGCTAAATTCAGATATCAAAGTGGATTCCTGTATCTTCGATGAAGAAAGGACCAGCCCCAGAAATCAGCTCATCTCCTTCGTCTTCAAAAAAAAAAAAAAAAAAATTTCCCAAACCCCAAAACCCTATAAATTTCCATTTCGCGCTCGTGACTTTTTACTCCTTCGCCTCCACCAAAACCCTAGCCACTGTTAAACCCAACACCTCCTTACACTCTGTAAGCAAGCTAGTTAGCTAGCTTCTTCAGCCATGACTGAGCTCGAAGCTTCTCGCTCCGACAAGAAGAAGAAGAAGCACCGTAACAAAGACGAAGCCGCCGACGTCCAAGATTCCGACTTCCTGATCAAACCCCAGAGCTACACTCCCACCATTGACACTTCTCAATGGCCGATTCTCCTCAAGAACTACGACCGCCTCAATGTACGAACGGGACACTACACTCCTATTCCCTCCGGTTTCTCTCCCCTCAAGCGACCTCTTGCCGAGTACATCAAGTACGGTATCATGAACCTCGATAAACCCGCGAATCCCTCTTCCCACGAGGTCGTCGCTTGGATTAAACGGATCCTCCGGGTCGAGAAAACGGGTCACAGTGGTACTCTTGATCCTAAGGTCACTGGTAACCTCATAGTTTGCATCGATAGAGCCACGCGTTTGGTGAAGTCGCAGCAGGGTGCTGGGAAAGAGTACGTTTGTGTCGCTCGATTGCACTCTGCAGTGCCTGATGTCGCGAAAGTGGCGCGTGCTCTTGAGACGCTTACCGGAGCTGTGTTTCAGCGGCCGCCGTTGATTTCTGCAGTGAAGAGGCAGCTTAGGATCAGGACAATATATGAAAGTAAGCTTCTTGAGTATGATCCTGATAAGCATTTGGTTGTGTTTTGGATTTCCTGTGAGGCAGGTACGTACGTGAGGACTCTCTGTGTCCACCTGGGTTTGATTCTTGGTGTGGGAGGCCATATGCAGGAGCTTAGAAGGGTGCGTTCAGGTATCTTAGGTGAGAAAGATAATATGGTTTCTATGCATGATGTGTTGGATGCTCAATGGGTTTATGATAACTATAGAGATGAGAGTTATTTGAGAAGGGTTATTATGCCTTTGGAAGTATTATTAACGAGTTACAAGAGATTAGTTGTTAAGGATTCTGCTGTTAATGCTATTTGTTATGGAGCGAAGCTGATGATTCCTGGGTTATTGAGGTTTGAGAATGATATTGAGGTAGGGGAGGAAGTGGTGCTAATGACTACCAAAGGTGAAGCGATTGCATTGGGAATTGCAGAGATGACTACTGCTGTAATTGCCACATGTGATCATGGTGTGGTAGCAAAGATCAAAAGAGTGGTCATGGATAGAGACACCTATCCTAGGAAATGGGGTCTAGGACCAAGAGCATCCATGAAGAAGAAGTTGATTGCAGAAGGGAAGCTAGATAAGCGTGGGAAGCCGAACGAGAGTACTCCTCAAGAGTGGCTGAGGAATGTAGTTTTACCAACTGGCGGGGATTCTATCATTGCTGGTATGCACGCTTCATCTGAACCGGATGCTGGCAAGAAGGATAAAGTTGAGAGCAAGGAGGATGGGCAAGAACGTAAAAGAAAACTAGATGAAAGCACTGATTCTGCTCTAGTGTCCACTAAGAAGGCCAAAACTAAAGAAGTTGAAGAAGCTGAAAAGGAAGAAGTAGTGAAGATCAAGAAGGTAAAAGAGGATGTAGTGGAGATTGAAGTTGATAAGAAAGAGAAGAAGAAAAAGAAGAAGAAGGACACAAATGCTGATGAAGCAGAGCATGGTTCACCAGATGTGGGGAAGTCGGAGAAGAAGAAAAAGAAACACAAAGAAAAGACAGAAGAAGCCTCTTCACCTGATGAGGAAAAGTCGGAGAAGAAGAAAAAGAAGAAGGAGAAAGAAGCTAAAAATAATGCTGCTGAGATCAATGGGAAGGCTGATGATGATGAAGAGAAAAGTGAGAAGAAGAAGAAGAAGAAACATAAGAAGAAAAGTGAAGATGCAGAGGAATAATAGTAGGTAATGGTTAGTTGTTATAACTGATTAAATGTTGCCTGTATTGGTCATAAGTCCACATCAACTGCGGCGAGTATGTTAAGTTTTGTTTTGTTTTATTGTTTCTGATAATTTATCTTTGAAAAATTGGTGGTGTGCTTGATGTGTTGCCAATGGATTTTGAAGATGCCGCCTTTCGCAGACCTCGCTTTATTGGCCAGTAAAATTTTGTTGCACCCCTTACTTGGAGGAAACTCAGCATTTGCTCCATTATTGTGTTTCTGTTCCTTATATTTTCCAGAACAGCTGCTTAGCTTCTGAAAGCCGGGTTTCACTGTTTTAACTTTAAAGTAGCACCTTGGGAATATTTTTTTTCCATTTATGTATCAATTTCTGATTCATTGACTGACTGAAATCTTTATGCATCTAGAAATGGAAAATTTACTTCCATCACATTCTAACATAATCCAGGCTTTGAAAGCAGTCGTGAGGTACAAGTAATTAGAAGTTGCAATGTTTGGTATGAGTGTGTTTAATCTGACCCGCTTGCCATTCAATTGGGGGATGGCATGTTGCAATATGCAGTCTCAGCGGATCTGCTTCACATGGAAGCTCCGTGATTGAAAAGGGTTTGTGTATTATTAGAGAGAGATTTTTAGCTGCCAACAACTGTCATCTATTTGTTCTTGGAATAAAGTTGTATCTAAGTATACTCAGCAACCCATTAAGATTTTTGTTGTTGTTCTTTTCTCTCATTTCTACGTATAGGTGAAGCAATACAAGCAGTGCAAAGTTGGGTTGCATTGTGACACATTTTCTGGTTTAGACCTCTCTTTTCAATACACAGGGAGAGTGGAAGAATTGGTCTTTAGTTCGTACAATTGAAGAACAAATCCACAAGGGAAATTTGCTTAAATCACAAACTAGTTAATACATTTAACGTCGGGTGGTTAAAGATCCTCAAATGTTAAATCACGCCCGCCATGGATGCCTTGTACACGAGAGAAGGTACGATAAAATTTAGTGATCTTCGTGATTGAGAATCGTCTTTAAGCAACGATTCTAACACTGGTTGCTTTCCTCGTTACTGCAAGTTAGCCTTGTCATCTGCATTAGGAACACAGGAGAGGATTCAGATAGAATACGTTTATATTAAACGTTTGTTGACTTAATTAACCAATATATTTATTATTTTTTATTAACAAAGGGAATCAATAAACTCTATCCTAAGAAACGAGTAAAAAGGTCGTCATCAGGGTCGAGTGGTCGACCTAGTGGAGAGCTGGAGGCAACGTGGGAGCTTTTGTTTTTGTTTTTGTAAGGTTGTTGTTGGCTGCACCATTCATCTCTCGAGGGCAATACCCAATCTCCCCTTCCCATTCCCTCTGAAGCATGCTGGAGCTTTCGCTGATGAGACCCCAATAGTCATGCAGCTCATTGCTGCCTTGTATAATCAAACTGATTGCCTCTTGGATGGTCGTCCTCTCCATCTTTTCCTACTATTGGTCTGCCTTATAAATTAATGCATAATCTAATAATATCTATGAATATGTCACAATGTATGTTATAATTAAGTAATTTAACTTTTTTAATACAAAAAAGTTAACCAGTTCTTATATTAAGTTCTGAAGGTAGTATTACAGTTCTAGAAGAATAAAGAATGTAAGAGATTAGATATCAAATAAGTTCCGATCTCTCCTTTACGTTTGCCTTTTTCATGAAGCCGTATGAGGTCAAAATCTTGAACCGAGGTGAAAATCTCGTGTATTGTTCTCTAGAGTGGTAATAAATGTGACTTGTCTATCAACTTCTTCACTATCACCCTTAAAAATTCCAAATCCCTTTCTTGTGTCTTGTTGCTAGATTAGGCTTAATTTCTAGATTTGAAATCACCCTTTTGAGCTGATTGACACGGTCCCGCTTTTCATCAAGATCATCTATGTTTAGTTATGAAGGGTTTAAGAGAGAGCCACATAGCTAAGCAGTTCTTATTAATATATTCATCCGTTCTTCGATATGAAACCCACTTTATAATTCAATTTCTTTATGAAATCACCTCAAGAATATGAATATCAATGAAAAGCATATAAATATCTCCAAGTCATGAATTGTTTAAGTTGTTCATGAAACTTTACTATGTACACAAAATACATGTTTATCTTATTTATGAAAAATATCAATATATAATATTTTTTTTTTCATTTTTCATGTATTATACTCATATACTTGTATTTTTTTTTAATCTTTTGTGGTGTGATTTGGAGTTCTACTGGGGGTTTTATTTTCTAGTTTTTTTGGGATGTGATTTCAATCTTCCTAATCTCTTTGAAAGATTGAAATTTCAGTTAATGGATCGGATAATTATATTGGGCTTCTGTTATGCTAATTTGTAACTCACCTTCAAAGTGTCATAGGCCCAGTAATTCCCAAATTTTTGTGAGGGATTTTTGGTTAAACATATGTATCCTTATATTAGAAGCAATCATATTTAAGACATTATTAAGTACTAAATGTATAAATATTTCACAGAGAAAATTCAAATGAACGTGCAAACCAAAAAAGTACATAGTCAATCACCAAATACCATGTTTAGTAATTTGTAAAGTAATTAAGGATGTTTGGTTGGAGGGGAGGGGTCCCATATCTTATCCCCATTTTGGCTTCCCTTAAAATTAGGATTGTTTTGGAGGGGACCAAAATTATGAATTATTCTTTCTTCATGATTTTTATAATATTCACAAACTTATTACAATATAGGGAAAATTATTTTAAAATAAAATGAAAATATTTTTTGACTATTTTGACCTTATAATTTTTGTGATATTCCATTGATGCCCATGAGAGAAAATAAAAATGAACTTCTCACTCATAAAAAACACGGCGGGGAAATTTAATATAAAATAAAAATAAAAAAAATTAAAATTTCTCCATCATTTTGCCCTGATGATTTTTGTAATATTTCGTTAATGTCCATGAAGAAAAAAATAAAAATAAACTTCTCACTCGTTCCAGACACAAGCAAATTAATTTAAAATAAAAATAAAATCTCTTGGATCAATGGAGGATTGAGACAGTACCAGTTCAAGTTACCTATTCGCACATCACTTTTCCCCATATTACAAATAGAACTGCATTATGAATCAGGCTCCCAAGGGAAAAAAAGAAGAAAAACCAAAAGAAAAAAGAAAAAGAACACCAGCCTCAAGCTCAACAATATTCAGATTCCATACTTGATAAAAAGACAGATTCTTGATGCTTTTTGATCTCAGCCGAAGCTTTTAGCTTCGTTCAATTAAATCTAATGGTCTCCTTCTGCTGCTGTATTGTGTCTTGGATCAGCACTGACATATTCAGACGAGAAGATCCACCTTTCGCCATTGCCTTCTTTGCCTTCTCTCCTAACTTCTCTGCTCTCTCTCTTATCCTCTCATTCTCTTCTTCTTCATCCATCACTTTCTCTATTGCCTCCTTCACTTTCTCCTTCTTCACCTTCACACCATACTCGTCTTCTTCCCCGAAATTCATACTGCTCTCAACTCCCAACCTCACACCTATCTTCATCACCTCCACAATCACCTTCTCATTATAAAACTGTTCTGCAAACATCGGAAATGTTATTAATGGCACTCCACCACATATCCCTTCAAGTGTTGAGTTCCATCCACAATGTGTTACGAATGATCCTATTGCTTTGTGTGAGAGTATCAGAACTTGAGGAACCCAACCTCTTATTACGAGTCCTCTTCCTTTCACTCTCTCCTCTAGTCCATCTTCTTTCAGCATCTTCTCCATTTCATCTCTCTTGTAGGATCGTCTCAGCACCAAAATGAATGGTCTCTTTGTAGCTTCCAGCCCCAAACCTAGCTCCATTAGCTGTTCTGGTGGTACACAGCTTAAGCTTCCAAGGCAGACATAGATTACAGATCTTGCAGGCCATGAATCAAGCCAATTTAAGTAGTCATTATGTTCCCGTTCTTGTCCTTCGTTGGAGTCTATGTTGCCTCTTTGAGCCTTGTCCATGTTTTCCTTAATGGATAGAGACACGGGACCAATACAATAAACCTTTTTTCCGGTCACTTTTTTGTACTCTTTCAGGTACTCAGATTCTAACTCTTCGAAGCTATTCACTATCACCCCATATGCTTCTTCTTCAGCCTCCCATACTTTGTCACGAAACTCAGCTTCGATCTTTGTGGTGGCATTGAAAAAAGAATGAATATGAGATCTTTTAAACTCAATCTTATTATGGGGCAATCCAGGGACAGTGACTGGTTCTGAATCATCGGACATGGTCTCGTGGACCTTGGAACCACGTAGCTTGTGGTTGCACAACATTTTGAAACAGTTTGTTCCATCGAATGCTAATCCTGGAACTCCGAATTTCTTAGCAACAGAAGCTGCAGAAGGAAGGTAAGGATCATATATGACGCAGACAGGAGATGGGTTAAGCTTTTCAATGAGTTGCTCTAGTGGTTTCTGCAACATAAACAAAGCTTTCATGAAGTTAAACCTAAGATCTGTTGAAGGTAAGGTATCAAAGCTCTCACATCCCTCAGGCAAACCGGCTTCAGCATTTGGGAACTGAAACAGTTGAAGGTGGAGGCCGGTTGAACCGGACCGGATCTCACTGTCAACGATGGCTCTGAACCGAACCGCATTGAGGGGTGTGGTGAGTATAGTCACCTTCAGTTTCTGGCGAGCCAACAATATAGCTATGTCCACCATGGGAAGAAGATGACCTGGGGTCATGAAAGGGATCAAAACAAAGTGAAGCTGATGAGTCTCAAGATTCTTCTGCTGCGTCATGGTGTTGCAGAGGAAGATTCAATGGGAATAGTTAACAGAAAATGATAAGGTTTGATTTGGAACATATCGGAAGCAGGAAGGAGTTTATAAAGTTGAAGGTGATTGATGAGTGAGATGCAGGCTGGCAAGAAACTGAAGGGGACATCATTGAGAATCGTGCTTCGTTGTTAGAAGAAGAAAAGAAACCGAAGCGAGGAACACATGATTCAAGAGGTGAGACACAGATAAGGAAGTAGCAAGCTGGGTGCGTATGAAGGTTCATAAATGTGATACTTTGATTATTGTGCGGACAGGCAAGTATTTGTTGGTGGGAGTTTTTACCTAGAATGGATAGAGCAGAGGATTGGTTCACGGTTCTGTCCGTTGCAGTGATGCAGTTTGAGTTTCCGGTTTAATCACGTCTGTAATCTCAGATAACTAGTGCCCGTTCCTCTTAATAATAACAAAAGGTTCCATTTCTCGCCGGATGTTAACAAGGATTCAAGGTTCTTACTCAGAATGGATTAGAAGTTGTGGCTTTCGTTTTGTAATCTCAGGCTTCTTGAATCGAAAAAGGTTCGATTTCTAAAACAGTAATAAATAACTACATAGGTACGTAAAAGCTAATGGGGTTTCAATTAGTGGGAACATGTAAAGCTAATATTAATGTTTTATAATGTAAACTGAATCATTGTTATACTCTTAGGAAAGGATTAAAATTACTAACTCATATAGTCTATTATATATTATTATATGTTATGAGCTGACTTCAATGTTATGACCTTTTTAGAATGTTTATTAGCCCTGGGGTTAGAGTAACAAATAAGTGAACATATTGGTTAGTTTGTCAAACTCCATAGATGTCATTATAAGATAAATTTGGATTCTCCCCACTCTCAAGGTTTTTTTTGTTATACCACATGTATCTCTTTCTTAAATATAATTTTGTTTAAGACATTCTGGATACTAAATATGTGCACATCTTCAAACAGAAAATTTAAACCTTAGTTCGTGACATTGCCATGGACTAACTTCTTCGGCTAGATCCCACAGGTGGTGGTCTCTCTCCACTTTCTTTAATTTCCTTCTGTCTTGATCACAAAGTATTTGGACCTAAAATATGGCAAAAGAAGACCCAAGACAAAATAGGTCAAGTCATGAGTATAAGAAGAAGACAAAGAGGCTGTGATCGAGGAGGCATGGAATGATTTGGAATCTGGCTCTCTCACTCTCTCTACGAAGTTTTATTCTTCCCAATGCAGATTTTCTTCCTTATTTGGACCTTCTACTGTCACTTTCTATTTCCCTTTTATGCTATATTTCTACTTGTGCTAGAATGGTGCTATGATTTCTCTGTTTATAAGCACTGTGACCACACGAGATTGCTCATTCGAATCTATACATGGGGATATTATTCTATTGTAATTCCTTTTGGTCTTTTTAATAAGTTTCACTCCCCACTAATTCCCGTCTCATTCATACCAGTTATTTTGAATTTTGTCTTTTTGGAATGGAATATTTATAGAATCTTCATAAATATGACCAAACCTTATCTCATGATATTTATATTGGATTCCTCTTTCTCATTCGTGGCAAGTCCTAGTAGGGGCTTAGTTAACCCATGATTCATGTTTCGTCTTTCTTTTTCTTATCGTTTGTTTCGAGAGATATATTGGTCAAATAATCGGTCTAAATTAATGAATTTATGAAATAATTTTTTATTACAATCTAAAGCTTCGATCACTAAAAATTAGCAGTTTCAATTTATTTATCTATTTTAATAATTTAAACATTTTATTACTGACTTTCTTATTGTTGAAGGTGAAAAGTGATGATGATAATCCGATTTCCTATAAGACTTTTTAAGAATCCTTTACGATCTAGATATTCCTTGTAAACATATAAATAGTCAATATTATCATCTCACTGGTAATTACTAGCCAGCAACACGCCTCTCTCTAGGATTAATGGAAGATTCATACACATTATGGGCCGGTTTGGCAACGCGGCAGAGAAATACTTTTACGTAAGTCGAGGTAAATATGTGGAGAAATTATCTTATTTTACGGAAAAACACTGTTAAACGTGCGTTTGTCTTTTTCAAACGTTGTCACTAACAAACCCCATTTCAAAGTCCTAATTTGTAGGGTTTCCTTTTCAGATTACACACAAACTAGATGCATGGTGAAAGGAGCTTCCGAAACACTTAAAAACAAATGAGCCAAAACAACAATCTTCAAATCCAAATAAGTTAAGACATAGGCAAAGCCTTTATGCATTTGGAATTTGTTGATGCTTAGCTTCAATATTCATCTTCAATCCCATGACATGACAAGTTATGTCTTCAATTAGCAGTGACATGTTAAGCCAAGAAGATCCCTCTTCCTCCTTAGCCTTCTTTGCTTTCTCTGCATATTTTCTTGCTCCTTCTCTTATTCTCTCACTGTCTTCATCTTCTTCAGCCATCACTCTCTCTATTGCCTCCTTCACTTTCTCTCTGTTCACTTCAACACCATGCTTGTTCTCCTCCTCATAATCCCAGAAATTCACACAATTCTCAACTCCCACCCTCACACCTATCTCCAACAATTGAACAACCACCTTCTCATTATAAAACTGATCAGGAAATAGAGGAAATGTTATTAATGGCAATCCACGATATATCCCTTCAAGTGTTGAGTTCCATCCACAATGTGTTAAGAATATAATGCTCCTATTGCTTTGTGTGAGAGTATCAGAACTTGAGCCACCCAACCTCTTATTATGAGTCCTCTTCCTTTTGGACTCTCCTCTAATCCATCTTTCTTCACTAACTTCTCCATTTCATCTCTTTTGTGTGAATCTCTCACCGCCCAAATGAATGGTCTCTTTGTAGCTTCAAGTCCCATATACCTAGCTCCGTTAGTTATTCTTGTGTCACTTTGTTTAACCCTATGCTTGGATGGATAGAAAATGAGGGAGGAAAGAAAACTTGGAGAGAAAATAGAAGGAGAAATGAGTTTTTCCCTTCTTGGATACGAGAGAAAAAGTGGGAGGAAAGAAAAGTTTGAGAGGAAAAAGGTATGAGTCCCACAAAATTTTTTCCCCAACTTTTCTTTCCACACATGGAGAGAAAATGGAGAAAAAACTCTTTTTCCTTATCTGTCCACATATTTTTTATTACTTTTTCATTTTAAGCCATTAAGTTTAACATCTAACTTTTTTAAAATTTTAACTATGACTTTTTTAAAATAATAAGTTTTAAGATATATTTCAATATTTAATTTATTTTTTAATTGTTTACTAAAACCTCACAACTTTACAAATATGATATATTTTTATTTGAGTTATTTTGTTTTGAAATATAATAACATGAAAAGATGTATTTAATAAATAATTTGATTTAAATTATTTAATGATATTAATGTTAATATAATTTTTTCATTACTATATTTAATTTGATATCATACTTTATATATTTTAAGAATATTTTACTTTTTACTATTTATTAAAAGATTTTTATTTAATAATATTTTAGTCATTCAACTATTTGTCCATTTTCTTTCCTCCTTATTTTCTCTCTTCTATTCAAGCAGTCTTCACTTTTCTCTTCTATCCATGTTCTCTCCAACTATTTTCTTTCCTCTCAACTTTCATCATCCAAGCGGAGCCTAAACTTCCAAAACAGACATAGATGACAGATCTTGCAGGCATGAATCAAGCCAATTCAGATACTGATGACATTCTTCTTCATCTTCTTTCTTTGAGTTATCTGGTTTGCCTCTCTGAGCCTTGTCCAAGTCGTCCTTGTTCGAGAGTGAGACAGTACCAATACACCAGACCTTTTGATGACCTGTGACTTTCTTGCACTGTTTCACATACTCTGGTTCCAACTCTTCAAAGCTATTCACTATCACCCCATATGCTTTTTCTTCAGCCTCCCATACTTTATCTCAGAAGGGGAAATAGCCTGTGCGAATATTAAAATGTGGATGAATCTGAGGTTTTTGAACACAACCCTATGAGGCAATCCAGGGACAACGAAAGGTTCTGAATCTGAAACTTCCTCTTAGACCTTGCTGAGTTTGCTGAGTAAGATGAAGGCTCGTAAGAAGCTAAAATGAGCAATTATTGTTACTTGTGCATGTGTTTGTACACAAATAAGGAAGAAGAAACCGGTGGTGATAATGATATTTATTCATGAATGTGAATGATTTTATTTAAGATGTTTGTGTTGTGTATACAGTTGCGCGCCTGAGTTGAGAGTTTGAATTTTTTTTGTGTGTGGCTAAAATCTAAAAAAAAAAAAAGCCCTATACTTCATATTTGCACGAGATCTCCAGACATTTTAAAGTATAAATTTAATTTCCTTGATTTTTTAATTAGTTTAATATAATATTTGGTCTTCAAGTTTCACCCAATTTCAGTTTTGATATTTTAAGTTTAAAATCAATGATTTTAATTTCTTAAATTTCATTTTATTTAAAACAATAGTCCCAATAACTTAAAAAGATTTAGATATTTTACCTTTTAAGGGATCGAAATTATTTATTTTAATTTTGAGGGACTAAAATCAAATTTAAAGACAAAAGATTGTATTAACTCTTTTTAATATTTGACATTAAACCCTATGTAATTATTTTTTTTACTTTGAAATGTTATAGGGGGTTATATGAAACTGTTATACGTTTGGGATGCTTTTGTATATTGTTGCCTTTCTTTCCATTCATGCTAGATGCCACGACATCCTCATTAATCAGAGCTAATAGTATTATCAGTAACTTAATGGTTTAATTAACGGCAACATGTTTAATGTTAAAAATTAAAATGCTAAGGATGTTAAATTTAAATTTCGAAACATCTAGGGAGAGTATTTCTCATTGAAAGTAGAGAAAAGAGAGTGAGAAGTGAGAATGATTTGTAAATATAGAAATAATTTTTTTAATAAGGGTAGACTTAAAAATTCATTGATTTTAAGCATATTTAATAATTTAACCATAATTTTTTAATGCGTGATAATTAGTTAAAATGAAATTATAATAAAGACCATTGGAGCACCTATGAGGATGTTTGACCAATCATTATGGATAGATTTTTTTGTTAATAATCTATCTAAAGATCTGATATAAGATATAGAACACAATGACTTCATATGATCCATATAGTTAATCCCACGGTGGAATAAAACTTTGTTATTTTCATGTAACTTATATTAACGGCTAGAGTTATACTATGTATTAATTTTTATAAAATACCTCATTTATACTAATTGTATGCCATCAAAAGAGAAACTCACTTGTATATGAATTAATAAAGATAATTTAAGAAAAGTTATACATTTAGCTTTAAAATAAATTGCAACTAACTGTTGCATCAAGAATGAGAGAAGTAATCTTTATCAAAAAAAAGAATGAGAGAAGTAATTTTGAACACTTCTTTTGTGTGTTTAGGAAATCCGTTGGGAGAAAAGAGTTACGGCTTCTGAGAAGATTTTACGAATTTTGAGATAATTTTACTGATTTCAAAATAGTTTTTTATGGATTTTGAGATGGTTTTTTTTATAGATTTTGAGATAATTTTGTCTTAAGTTACGTGTAACGTTGGGAAGAAGTGCTTCCTAAACATGCACTTTGTAGCTTATATTCATGGTCCAATATGTAAATAAATCGATAAATCAAAACAAATGGGCAAATAAATTAAAAACACTCACATACACAAATGATGAAAGCAACAATTTTCAGGTACCAAATTAAAGTGGACATATTTAAAGCGAATGCTTTTATTATGCATTAATTTGGATTCTGTTGATGAGGCTCAACTTCTTGGTTCTTCATCTTCAACCTCATGACTTGTGCTATGTCTTCAATAAGCAACGACATGTTAAGCCAAGAAGATCCATATTCCTCCATAGCCTTGTTGGCTTTCTCCGCATATTCCTTTGCTCTTTCTCTTATCCTTTCACTTTCTTCATCTTCTTCACTCATCACTTCCTCTATTGCCTCCTTCACTTTCTCCTTCTTCACCTGAACTTCTCCATTCTTATCCTCTCCCCAAATATGCATAAGCTTCTCAGCTCCCACCTTCACTCCTATTTTCAACACCTCTACAACCACCTTCTCGTTATAAAATTGCTCAGAAAACATAGGAAATGTTATTAATGGCACTCCACTACATATCCCTTCAAGTGTTGAGTTCCATCCACAGTGTGTTAAGAATGCTCCGATGGCTTTGTGTGATAGTATCAGAACCTGAGGCACCCAATTTCTTGTTATCACTCCTCTTCCTTTCACTCTCTCTTTTAAACCATCTTCCTTCAGTAACTTGTCCATTTCTTCTCTCTTGTGTGAATCTCTCAGCACCCAAATGAATGGTCTCTTTGAAGCTTCCAGTCCCAAGCCCAGCTCCATCAATTGTTCTGGTGCTACTCTGGTTAAGCTTCCAAGGCAGACATAGATCACAGATCTTGCAGGCCATGAATCAAGCCACTTCAAATATTCGCCTTCTGTTAGAACATCAGAGAGTTCCACGTTGATTAATCAGAGAAACGATCAAAAGTTGTATATAATGTCAATGAGAGTCGTATCAAATTGTGTTAAGATAAAGAAAAACTTAACACACACACACACACACTCTTCTATCAAAAAATATAGTACCTTCTTCATGTGAACCTGTTTTGCCTCTCTGAGCTTTATCCATGTCGTCCTTGTTCGAGAGTGAGACCGGTCCAATACACCAAACCTTCTTACCGGTGACTCTTTTATACTCCTTCACATATTCTTCTTCCAACTCTTCAAAGCTATTCACTATAACCCCATATGCTTTTTCTTCAGAATCCAATACTTTCTCACTAAATCCAGGGATCCCCAGGCGTGTGTTACTGCTAAAAGATGAATGAAGCTGGTTTTTTCTGAATGCAATGTCATTGGGTAATCCAGGAACGATGAATGTTTCAGAATCAGAGACATTCTCATAAACCCTAGAAGTACGAAGACAATGAGTGCACAACAGATTGAAACAACTGGTTCCATCGAATATTATTCCCGGAACTTGGAACTTTTCGGCAATAGCAGCTGCAGATGGAATGTTCTTGTCATATATTACGCAGGTGGGAATTGGACTAAGCTTTTGAAAGAGTTCTTCAAGCGGGTTCTGTAATAAAGACAAAGCTTTGTAAAAGTTTGGGAGAAGATCTGTTGAAGGAAGGGAATCGAAGCTCTCACATCCCTCAGGGACGCCAGATTGAGCGTTTGGGAACTGAAAAAGTTGAATTTGGAGGGAAGAAGAAGAACCAGACTGTTGGATCTCTCTGTCGATGGTGGCCTGAACCCTAATGGCGTTGAGGGGCGTGGTGGCTAAAGTCACCTTCACGTTATTATTCCTACGAGCCAATAGCTTGGCTATGTCCGCCATGGGAAGAAGATGGCTTGGGACCATTAAGGGTATCACAACAAAGTGATGATGAAGCTTCTGCGATTCCATGGTGCTTCGGAGAGATGTGTGTGTGTGTGTGTGTGTGTGTGTGTGTGTGTGTGTGTTTATCTGATGAATGTGGAAAATTTTTCTGAAGTGTGTCCTAAAACCATTTCATTCGTTCAATGTATTTGTGCTTCTTTTGGACCGGATTTGTTATTTGTTCATTGCATTGAAATCAATACATTAATGACACTTAATTATTATATATTAAAATGTATTGTACAATTTCGAATATAGAATGGTATTTAATATTTATTAACATTTGACTGATTGATTTTATAATGTTTTCGTAGTTTACTTTGGCGTTTTATCATTTAACAAATAATTTACTGAATCTCATAATTTATTGAATTTTCTTTTTGATAATCCATGTAATTAATATGTGAGTCAAATAATTAACTTACTAAAATTTTAAAAAATATTCAAGTTAGTTATTTGTAAAAAGATGTGTTTTGGTTTTATTAAAATACCTTATTTAATTATTATTTGCAGTGAAACCAACCGATTATAAAAGATGCTTACTATACGTACTCAATCCAGATAATTTAGCAAAAAAATAAAAACTATGTATTTGGAAGACAAATTATGAATTAAGATTTTATATCTACGATCAAAATAAACATATTAAGCAGTTACTATGTTTAGAATTAGAGGGAGTAATAAAATTAGAAAATCACGCATTTGCCATATACAAGGTGTTCTTATCTTGTTTTTCTACTTAAATACATATATTTGTATTGAAGATAATCATGTTTAAAATACTATCGAATATTTAATGTATGCATCTCTTTTTGGTAAGAATTCAAACTTTAATTAATTATATTTTGATTGATTAATCTCTTTCGTCACATTTAACCTATTAAAATAGTTATTTTTTAAAAAGGAATAAAAATACAAATAAAATTTGAATTATTCAAATTAGATTTAGACCATTCATATCTGATAAGTTTTGATAAGTTTAGCTGAGCCCATCAAAGGTGATGAACCTCCAATGCAAATCCCTAGTAAAGACTAGCTACCAATTTCATTATGTATATATAGGGTTTTATTTCCTCAATGCAAAAGTACTTAAAAAATCAAATCAAATTAGTCAATGAACCAATCAAGTTAGTACTAGTTCAAATCGGGATCTAGATAGGGCTAGATCCGTTATTAGAAAAATAATATATTTAATTAAAATTTATAAAAAATACATATATAGTTTTGGAAAGAGTAATATTTAAATATAAGAGGTATTAATCTACAAGCAAATAGAACAATTATGTGTAAATTACATATGCTATAACAAAATAAAGTTTCTAAAGCTCAAATATAAAGAATTGCTTTTTCTTTATTTCTTTCATTTTAAACTCAATGCAACGCGGGTTTTGTTTGGAAAAAAAAAATCAACTTGATCAATCCGACCAAAACTCTTAACTGGATCAGGTAAGGAAACCAATTCACTAGTACCAATTGAGACCGGGTTGGTTTTGATTCAATACTATGAAGTGATGTCTAGATTTAATTTTTTAAAAATTTATATTTTTCTAGAAAAATTATTTCAGTAGATGTAGAATAAAAAAATTCTTAACCATGATTTTTTAAAAAAGAATTTTTAAAAAATCACCATTTTAAAAGAAAATTAAATTTGAATCATTCATATTAGATATGGACGATCCATATACGATTAACTATCCCTACTAAGTATTAATAGGATAACCATGTCCCCATGTATATTATACTCAAAAAAATAAACAATATTTCTTAAAGTCTGGGATATATATGATAGGATTTATGATGAAATAATAAATTAAAATAAAAGGGCATGTAAATTTGAGGTATCTATACAATGTCAACATGATCAATTCAGGTAGTCTGTGATCGCAAGTTGTATCTGATCCCATGATGTTGGGAGAGAAGATGATGATTCTGTACAACGATATGCATGAGCTGGTTGGCCATATATGTCTCTTTACGATGATGTACCATCTTCAAAATTAGCTTCCCTGTTATATATATATCGTTAATTTTCAATATAATGAAATAATTAAGGACCACAGGCTGTGATATGCTAATCACCCCCCATTGAAACATGAAAAAAGAAACGTAAGAATAGGTTATGCCTGTTTTGCGAAACCACTTACGATTTCTGTCATGTAACAAAAGGCTAACAGATATAATTATTTGAGTGTTTATTTATCTTTTGGTGGAACCGATTCTAAAAAAAAAGGTTATGTTTAATTTAACTATGATAATTACTATGTAAATTAACAATTATATGGTTCTGGCAAACATCCTGATAAGACTTCTCAATTGTATTAAAACCATAAAAGTGTTATATTATTGTTCAAAAAGGTTTATTATCTTTTAATTAAAAATCCTTTTAAGCTACAAAAGTGAGATCAACGTTTACCTTCTTAAAACCTGTGTCATTTGCTGTAAGAAACAAGTGAATCCTGAAAAATGATTCTGAGTGGATTCTAGATCACAAGGCAGGCGTACTTAAACATGCACACACGCTTAGCTTCTTCTTAGAAGAACCAAAACACACACGCACACAGTAAAACAACAAAAATTTTTCACACCCTTTATGCATTTGGACTTGGTTGAAGTTTATCATCATCATATGAAGCTGCAGTAACATTCAACTTCAAGCCCATGACATGTTGTGTTGCATCTTCAATCATAAGAGACACGTTAAGCCGAGAAGATCCACCTTTCTCCATAGCCTTCTTTGCTTTCTCTGCATAATTCCTTGCCCTTTCTCTTATCCTCTCACTCCCTTCATCATCATCATCATCATCATCATCTTCTTCTTCTTCTTCTTCTTCTTCTTCTTCACCCGTCACTTTCTCTATTGCCTCCTTCACTTTCTCCCTCTTCACCTAACACTACAAAAAAGGTTGCATTAGTAGCGGTTATTTTATGTATTTGTAATGGTATAACCGCTACAATAACATATTGTAGCGGTTAGATAAACCACTACAAAAAAGGCTGCATTAGTAGCGGTTATTTTATGTATTTGTAACGATATAACCGCTACAAAAGTCACCGTGGCAAATGATTTAGTAGCGGTTTAAAGTAACCGCGGCGCACTTAGACAACACCGCTACTAAATTTGAAGCGGTTATATAATAACCGCTACACATTCACGATATAAGGGATGTAGGAATGAACATTTTGTAGCGGTCAAAAACCGCTATTAAAATAGACAAAACCGACAGTGGAATGATGCCTTTTCAGCGGTTATAAAACCGCTACTAATCAGAAAAGAAATTACCACCAAAAAATATGAAATATTCCCCGAAAAATTTGCAGCGGTTAAATAATCGCTACTAAATGAAATATCAATTCCCGCTCTGTTTTTCAAAGTTGAAAAATTCCTGCCAAAATTTATTTGCAGCAGTTTAATAAACTGCTACTAAATGCACCTTTATTAAAAAATTATAAAAAGTGGTAGCAGTTCTAGAACCGCTACAAATTTGTAATAATGTTTAAAAAAATAACAGAACTTAAATGTTACAAAAAACATAATTACAAATTACATTAACATAAAAAATTGGAAAAACACCATTTTAAGTATGTGCCATACTATATTTAATAAAAACAATTATAACAAAAAATAAAAAGAACAAAATAAAACATTCACGAAATTAAAAATTTAAAAAAACAATGTTTAATAAAAAGATCACTAAATCAACAAATAATTTAAAAAAAACTTAACTAGCTAAATAATATAAATGGAGAAAACCAAACATTTAAAATTAATTAAATAAATTAGCAAAAATATTAAACAACCAAAAAATAAAATAAAAAACAGAGCAAACCAGAAGAAGAAGACAAATCGTAACAGCCAACCATCACCACAAAGCCAGAGTTTAAAATCAAATGGGGAAGGGGGAGGTATTTATAGGCTCTCCTGCGACAATTAGCAGCGGTCTAATTTTAGCAGCGGTTATAGTCACGGAAATTTGTCGCGGTTTTATTTAGTAGTGGTTTGGGTCGCGCCATTTTGCAGCGGTCTGATTTTAGCAGCGGTTATAGTCACGGAAATTTGCCGCGGTGACTTTTGTAGCGGTTATATAACCGCTGCAAATTTGTTGAACAGCAAAAAAAAAATACGCACCTGACTTATTTATTCATCTTCATCAGCTCTAACAAGGGATAAAGCTTCATCTCCCTCGGGTAAGAGGTTTTGAAAATTAGTATACTAGAATGGCTCCATCTCATGTGTCAACTGTTCATCACTATCACCTATGTCATAAATATCTCTAGGCTTAAGATGAACAACCATACTCCAATCTTTATGTTTCTGATCTACGACATAATAAACTTGCTGTGCCTCTGATGCTAGAATATATGGTTCATTGTCTGGAGAGTGACCTGTGTAAATGAGCCTTGAGAAATTCACAGATGTGATGCCCAACTTATCTGTGGTTATACCACGAGCAGTTGTCGTATTTGCCTAGGAGCACTTGAATAGCGTGACGGTGAATTGACCCTGATAATTCAATTTGATGATGTCAACTAGCTTTCCATAGTAGGGGACACCTCCAAAATGCATGTCACCATCAATGGAGCTCGCATAACTTCTGGTACCGAATGTCCCAAAAAACCCCGGACAAATCTTGCCCAGTTTGCCGCATCGACCCTGTCTGGGACGTCCGCCTCCAGCTCTTGGATCGTCCTGGTCCCGTCCCCCTCCTTTTGGTGGTACAGGCAACTCCGCCTGTTCTTCCACCCTTCCCCCATCTTCGAGATGGCGAACTCCTTGTTCGCATCTCGTACAACAACCTTGCCCTGCAACAGATTTCAAAATTAAAGTTAGTAAATTATTTATTAATTAAAAAAGAAAAATTTAAATAATTTAAATATTTTAAATAACAAAAATTTTACCTTCACTTTCTCCCATATGCCGTTCTTTAGGCTCTGCTGGATCCTCTTCCAGCTCTTAGCGCTGATGTCAAACTGGAGGAAGTTCCCGCCCTGCTCAGTCAGGTAGCGATTGAAGAGCTGACCACCCTTCCCCCGCGGATGCCGGGTGATGTCATCCCACTCCACGACGACCCTCTGCCCACTAGGGAGTTGGTGTACATCCCTCAGTGTGAGCTTTCTCGTAACGGTCGCCCTTGTCAAATCTGAAAATTGAATTTATACAATAATTTCATAAAAATAATCATTTAGTAATAAATAAATTATTTAATAAACAAATTAACTAAATTAAATAATTTATTTAGTTATTAAACTAAATCTATTATTAACTAAATTATTTATTATTAAACAAATTAAAAAAATATTTAAAATTAATAAACAAATTAACTAAATCATTTTAATTAATAAACAAATTAAATACAACATTTTAATTAAATAATGTATTAATTATTTACTTACCCTGAATGTCAACCTCAAATCCAGTCGATCGACTAGCAGAAGGGCACCAGAATCCTTTTGTCCCTCTCTATCTCCTGGTCCTCAAAATTCTCAGCCTCTTGGACTGAGATGTTAATATTGTTGAGCTCAAAGTCGTCGATGTTCAGCATAACGTCGCCCTCCTCCTGACCATCTCCACCGTTGGGGAATATAGGCTCCTTCCCATGCCTCCTACTCTGATCCTGATTAGCCATCTGAAAAAAAATAATTTGAAAAATTAATTAAAATAAAATAAGAAATTTAAACATGAATAAAAATATCTAAAAAATAAAAAATATAAATAAAAAATTAATTAAAATTAAAAACAGAAAAAAATATTTCAAACTAACCTCTGATGTTACGCTTTGAAAGGTTGAAAGTGCGAGAATGAGGGGGAGGAAGGTTTATATAGGCGCTGATTTAGTAGCGGTTTTAGACAAACCGCTGCCAATTAATAGCGGTTTGGCCAAAACCGCTACCATGACCGCTGCAAAACTAGCGCGTCTGCTTGGGAAATCTCGATATTTAGTAGCGTTTGTCTGAACCGCTACTAATTGAGAGACTATTCATTTTTATAGTGGTTATCTATGAAAAAACCGCTACAAATTGCGACGCAAATCAGTAGCGGTTTTAAAAACCGCTACCGTAATCACGGCCACTGACGACCTTTCGCTTCTGCAACGGTTTGTATTTATTGAAACCGCTGCAAGTATACAAAAAAACCACTACAAAATTCAGCCTTAGATTGTCGTCACACATTAGTAACGTTTTGACCCAAAACCGCTACAAAATTCATAATTTAGTAACGATTTTGATAACCGCTACTAATGAACCGCTGCTAAACACCCGTTTTTTAGTAGTGTGAGCCCCATACTTATCTTCTTCCCCAAAATTTATAGCACTCTCAACTCCAACCCTCACACCTATCTCCAACAACTGCACAATCACCTTCTCGATCATTATAAAACTGCTCTGCACTTACAGGAAATGTTATTAATGGCACTCCACTACATATCCCTTCAAGTGTTGAGTTTCATCCACAATTTGTTAAGAACGATCCTATTGCTTTGTGTGACAGTATCAGAACTTGAGGAACCCGACCTTTTATTATCAGTCCTCTTCCTTTCACTCTCTCCTCTAATCCATCTTTCTTCAGCAGCTTCTCCATTTCATCTCTTTTGTGTGAATCTCTCAGCACCAAAATGAATGGTCTCTTTGTAGCTTCCAGTGGCAAGCCTAGCTCCATTAGTTGCTCTGGTGGTACAAAATTTAAGCTTCCAAGGCAGACATAGATCACAGACCTTTCAGGCCACGAATCAAGCCACTTCAAATATTGTTGGCTTTGTTTCTCGTTTGAGTCTGTAATAACTTCGCCTCTCTGAGCCTTGTCCAACTCGTCCTTGTTGCATAATGGGACTGGACCAATACACCAAATCCTTTGCCTTTTGACTTTCTCATACCCTTTCACGTACTCAGATTCCAACTCTTCAAAACTATTCACTACCACCCCATAAGCTTCCTTCTCAGATTTCCTTACCTCATCGAGAAACTCACCAATCTCTTGTGTTTTCTTAGGTTAAATGTTCCTGGTGGAAGCTGTGGTCTCTTGAACAAAATCCTATGAGGTAATCCTGGGACAACAAATGCTTCTGAATCAGAGACTTTCTCATAGACCTTCGAACTCCACAGGCTGTGGCTGCATAATTGGTTGAAGCAATTTGTTCCATCGAATATCATTCTTGGAACTTTGAACTTTCTCGCAACAGAAGCTACTGATGGAACGTATCTGTCAGACATTATTATACAGGTGGAAGGTGGAGGATGACCACTAACAAGAGTTTCAAAGAGTTCTTCAAGTGGATTCTGCAAGTTACAGAGAGCTTTAAAGAACTTCACCTTCACGTCCATGGAAGTGAGAGCGTCCACGCTCTCACATCCCTCAGGAACACCAGAATCAGCAGAGCTTGGGAACTGAAAATGCCGAAGCTCGATCTTCTTCTGTGAACTTGAGTGGTAGCACTGGTTCTCTCTTTCAATGGTGGCTTTGACTCGCATGGCGTTGAGGGGTGTGGTGACCAACGCCACCTTCACGAATGTCTTGCCGGTGAGCCAACAATCTAGCTAGTGACGGACTCAGGACCATAACTCAAGGGTCAAAACTATATTTTGAGAAGATGGGTGGGACTTATTCTTAATATTTTTTGAAAAAAATTTGAGTAAAAATTAAGTGGATTCAAAATGGTAAATAAGTGAGTGCAAAATAAATCACATAGTACTAATATATACCTAATTTTTTGGAAGTCAGGGGTGCGGTTGAACCGGTGAAATATACTTGGGTCCACCCTTGAATCTAGCCATGTCTACCATGGGAAGAAGATGACCCGGCACCAATAAAGGTAACATATGTACAGTTAATTTAATTTCCTTTGTATTAGTTGTTAACTAGCCGTTAGTTTGTTAGTTTCTGTAATTAAGTTGGTTAGTAAGTTAGTTAGCTAGTTAGATCTTTCAAGTTGCAAGCTAATTGCCAGCTGTACTTTGCTTTCTAATTTATACGTGCCATGAATAAAGAAACAAGTGAAGCATTCAATTCTTTTTAGGCTTCCACATGCTCTGTCACTTTCGTCCTCTCTTTCCCTTATCTTCTCTCTTTTCCTTTTGAGTTAGTGAAAGCCAGTCGCTATCCTGTCTCTTTTCTTTTGAGTTAGTCAAAGCCAGTCGCTATCCTACCTCTGTCTTATGGTATCAGAGCCTCCCATGGCTGAAGCAGCATTTTCTCAGCTTTGCGATGCCGTGCAGAATCCTTCGAATCCATATTACATACATCCAAACGAGAATCTATCCTTAGTTCTTGTATCTCTAGCTTTGAACGGATCTAATTATCACTCTTGGTCCCGAGCCATGAAAATGGCTTTGCAATCAAAGAACAAGTTTCAATTCGTCAATGGTATGATTTCTGCTCCTCAGACGAGTGAAGCCATGTTTCCAATCTGGGAGCGATGTAATACGATAATGGTGGCGTGGCTTACGCGCTTGATCTCTCCAACGATTGCTCAAAGCATTTTTTGGATCGACAGAGCTTCTGACATTTGGATCGATCTCCGAAGCTGTTTTGCGTAGAGCGACATATTTCGCATAGCTGATCTCCAAGATGAATTACATTCGCTTCGTCAGGGTTATCTCACTGTGAGTGAGTACTACACAAAGCTCAAGATAATCTGGGACGAGCTGTTCAACCTTCGACCTCCTCCTGTATGCAGTTGCAAGACTCGCTGTTCATGTGGTTCTTTTGCCAAAATGAACAAATACCAGCAACAAGATTATGTCATACGCTTTCTGAAAGGGCTCAATGATCGTTTTGCTGTCGTTAAATCACAGATCATGATTCTTGAGCCCCTTCCTCCTATCATTGAGTGTTCTCCCTTATCTCACAACAGGAGCGTGAAATGGGGATGCCACCAAGCTCATTGGATGCTACGATCCTCCTTGCCAAATCTGGTAAACCTTCTTCCCAGAATGTTGATCGTACTAACAATAAACATTGCAGTTACTGTGGAAAGCCGCATCACACAGTTGACACCTATTACAAGAAGCATGGTTACCCTCCTGGATTCAAGTTTCGCAATGGCTCTATGGTCAATAACGTCTCTCAGGCGGCTGACAATAGAGACAAATCTATTACTGCAGTTCCAGTGCCTAGCTCACAGTCTCATAACATTGTGCCACATCTTGGACTCACAGCAGACCAATATAACACACTTCTTCAAATGATTCAGAAAGAAAAACCTTCTTCCTCTCCTCACATTGTCAATAATGTTGCATCAGGTGACAGTTTTGATTCCTCTATGCGTGACTTCTGGATCTTGGATACAGGAGCTACTAACTACATTTGCACTCATTTTTCATTTTTTCTATCCCTTAAAGCCATTTCTCCTATCATTGTTCATTTACCAAACGGTTCCTCTGTCTGTGCAAAATACTCTGGATTAGTGAAAAATCTCTGTCTGTCTTACTATTCATAATGTTCTTTTCATTCCTGATTTCCATTTCCATATTATTTCAATCTCCAAACTCACTCACTCTATTAACTGTTGTGCAATATTTCAGAGTTATCACTGCTTCCTGATGAGTTTACCACAATGGAGGATGATTGGTTTAGCTAAAGAAAGAAATGGATTGTATTTTCTGCCTCAGAAACAAGCTGCTCGTTGCCTTGCTGCTGCTAAATGTACCTCACCTCTTCCCTCACCAAGTGTTTCATTTGATCTCTGGCATTTTAGACTAGGCCATCTTTCTGATTTTGTTTTCAAAAATGTTCAAAAACTGCATCCTTATGTTGTTGCAAGTAAACTCTAGCTATTGTGATCCTTGTCAACTGGCTAAACAAAAGAGGCTTCCATTTTCGGATAGCCATTCACACTCTAATAAAATTTTTTCCTTATTACATGTTGACATCTGGGGTCCTCATAATCTAGCATCTATCCATGGTCATAAATTTTTTCTTACCATTGTGGACGACCTTTCTCGCTATACTTGGGTTATGATGTTACGTACTAAGTTTGAAACACGTGAGGTCCTTAAAAATTTCATTACCTTTGCTGAGACTCAGTTCCAAGACACTGTTCAAACCGTAAGGTCTGACAATGGTGCTGAGTTTCTTATGCATGAGTATTTTGCCTCAAAAGGAATCATCCACCAGACATCATGTGTTGAGACTCCACAGCAAAATGGCATTGTCGAGAGAAAGCACCAGCATATCGTTAATGTGGCTCGATCACTTCTGTTTCAATCTAATCTGCCCAAACTCTACTGGTCTTACGCCATTCTCCATGCAGTTCACATTATCAATAGATTATCGACGCCCTGTCTTAATCAATTGTCCCCATATTTCTGTTTACACCAATCTCATCCGGATCTCACTAACCTTAGGGTGTTTTGTTCTCTGTGTTTTGCCTCTACTCTCCCTCATGGACGTACAAAATTGGACCCTAGAGCTAAGAAATGAGTTTTTCTAGGATATAAATCAGGAGTCAGGGGGTATGTCCTTTTAGACCTACTATCCAGCCACACTATTGTGTCTTGGGATGTTTACTTTTATGAACATATTTTTCCTCTTCATGCTACTACTTCTCCTCAGCAAAACTCCTCTATTCCTTTACCACAAGATATTCCTGCTCTTGATTTCCATTCACAAGATATTCCTGCACCTGAACAACCAGTCATAGTTCCTTTTCTTCCTGCTGATCTTTCTCCTGAGCCACGCAAATCTGCAAGGCAACGACAGGCACCATCTTACCTCAAGGACTACCATCATGCATTACTTTCTTCAGTTAAACCACCTCCTCCTACTAGTAAGCAATCCTCTCCCCACTCTCTCTCCTCTGTTCTTTCTTATAACCGTCTCTCTACACACTATAAGCATTACAATCTCTCCATTTCATCCCACTTTGAGCCAAAAACATACCATCAAGCTGTGAAGCATGAGGTATGGTGCAATGCAATGGCTGTTGAGATTAGTGCTTTGGAACATAACAATACCTGGTCTCTTACTTGCCTACCTCCTGGGAAATCTGTCATTGGCTGCAAGTGGGTATACAAAAACAAGTACCATGCAGATGGAACCCTTGAGAGAGCTAAAGCCAGATTAGTGGTAAAAGGGTTACACACAGATTGAGGGGATTGATTACCTAGATACTTTTTCTCCTGTTGCTAAGTTAACTACTGTGTGCTTACTTTTATCTCTTGCCTCAGCCAATAAGTGGCATCTACAACAACTTGATGTGAACAATGCCTTTCTCCATTGTGATCCAGATGAGGAAGTTTACATGCAGGTTCCTCCTGGTTTTCATTGCTCATCTCCTAATCTGGTTTGCAAGTTGAATAAATCTCTATATGGACTTAAGCAAGCTAGCAGGTAGTGGCATTCCAAGTTATCAACTGCCTTGCTGTCCTTTGGTTATGATCAGTCCAAGTCTGACTATTCTCTCTTTGTGCGAAGTCTCAACGGGTCCTTCACTGCTTTACTGGTTTATGTTGACATATCCTACTTACAGGCAATGATTTGGGGGAGATTCAGTGAGTTAAATCGCTTTTAGATTCTGCCTTCAAGATCAAAGATCTTGGGAATCTTCGGTTCTTTTTGGGTCTTGAGATGGCATGGTCCACCCAAGGCATATCCTTGTACTAGCATAAGTTCACCCTGGATATTCTTAATGATTTTGGTTTTCTGCACAGCAAACCAATTAAAACTCCCATGTATCGTAATACCAAGCTGTCTAAAGATTCTAGTCTTCCTTTGGCTAATGGAACTTCATATCGCACTTTAGTTGGTCGTCTGATTTACCTCACCAACAATCGTCCTGACATTTGCTTCGCTGTCCAGCAGCTCAGCCAGTTCATGAACTGCCCCACTGATGTGTATCTCAAAGCAGCACATCGGGTCCTCCGTTACTTGAAGTCTTCCTCAGGTCAAGGTCTGTTCTTCTCAGCTACCTCTAATCTTGCCTTGATAGGTTTTAGTGATTCAGATTGGGCTGGATGTTTGGATACTCGTCGCTCTGTCACTGGCTACTGCGTTTTCTTGGGCAACTCTTTAATCTCATGGAAATCCAAAAAGCAAAGCACTGTTTCCAGGTCCTCATCAGAGGCTGAATATCGTGCTCTGGCTGCTCTCACCTGCGAGATCCAGTGGGTCCTTTATCTATTGCGTGACTTGCATATGCCATATCCTCGTCCAGCTGCTATCTATTGTGATAGCCAATCTGCGAGATATATTGCTGCTAATCCCATCTTCCACGAACGTACGAAGCACATTGAGATTGACTGCCACATAGTTCGAGAAAAACTGCGATCTAAAGTTCTTCACCTGCTACCAGTTCCCTCCTCTAGTCAAACTGCGGACACCTTCACAAAGGCTTTGAATCCACTACCGTTCTTTCGTCTCACATCCAAGCTGGGTTTGCAGAACATACACTCTCCCCAGCTTGAGGAGGGTAGCAGATGTACAATTAATTTAATTTCCTTTGTATTAGTTGTTGACTAGCCATTAATTTGTTAGTTTCTGTAATCAAGTTGTAAGCTAATTGCCAGCTGTACTTTGCTTTCTAATATATGTATATAAGTGCCATGGATAAAGAAACAAGTGAAGCATTCAATTCTTTTCAGGCTTCCACATGCTTTGTCACTTTCGTTCTCTCTTTTCCTTTTGAGTTAGTCAAAGCCCGTCGCTATCCTGTCTCTTTTCCTTTTGAATTAGTCAAAGCAAGTCACTATCCTACCTCTGTCTTAATATCTTTTGAAAAAAATTTGAGTAAAAATTGAGTGGATTCAAAATGGTAAATAAGTGAGTGCAAAATAAATCACATAGTACTAATATATACCTAATTTTTTGGAAGTCGGGGGCGGTTGAACCAGTGAAATATACTTGGATCCACCCTTGAATCTAGCCATGTCTACCATGGGAAGAAGATGACCTGGCGCCAATAAAGGTATCAAAATAAAGTGAAGCTCGTCAAGCTTCTGCTTCATGGAAAGCAAAGGTTCCATGCCAGATAAGGATTGATGTTTAGATGAAAGACCGAGTTGTGTTGTGTTGTGTGGTGTGAAGGCATGAAGGGTTAATGTAAGGTTGTCTCTCTATACTGAAATGAAATGACGCAAGATCTTAAGTTGTTGTATGTCAGAAACGCCGATATGGAACCGAACAAACAAATTGAATGAGCCAAACTGTACTCTCTCTCTATCAATATTTAATTTGCTTGAACTCGAACATCCATTTAGTGGTGTGGTCATTATGGTTACCTTCACATTTCGCAGGCGAAGTCCACCATGGTAAGAAGATGACCTGGCGACATTAAAGGTATCAGAACAAAGTGAAGAAGCTGATCAAGTTTCTGCATCGTGGTCAACATAGCTTTCCAAGCTTCCATGGCGACGCAGAGATACTAATGCGATTTGATTTGAAGTTGCGAGTGAGGAGCTTTATAATAAATAGTCCGATTTCACCGAATAGCTTGGTGTTTTGTTTGTATTACTCCTTTGGCATCTTATTTATCATGGAGATAGCCTTACTCTTTATAAATCACATTATTAGATTTGTTATATTACCTCTTTTATTTGATATTGTGTTTATTGTTGTTATGGTTATAGTGTACAAGTATATTAAGTAGGACTTATACCAGTATATTAAGTATGAACAAAGTTAAAGTTATTGAATTTTTAACTTAAAAAAGTTTAGAACTTTTCTTACAAAAAATACTTGTAAATAAAAGTAAATTGGTAGTTTTAAGTCATGATTTTATAGTGTACAAAGTCGTCAATAATCACAGTGAATGAGTTTTCTTAAGAAAAGACACTACTAGAAAATCATATATTAACGAGGAAAATTAGCGACGACTTTGAAATTCCTCTCTAAATAGATCAATTAGCGAGAAATTTAACGAGGAATATTAAATTCCTCTCTAAAGTATAAATTAGCGAAGAAAATTAGCGACGACTTGAAAATTCCTCTATAAAATGCCCAATTAGCGAGGGATTTAGCGAGGAATATTATATTCGTTTCTAATTTCTCAAATTAGCGACGACTTTGACGTCCCTCTCTAAAATGCCCAATTAGCGAGGAATAATATATTCTTCTCTAATTCTGAAATTAGCAATGACTTGGATATTCCTTTCTAAATTACCCAATTAACGAAGAATTTTATATTCATCTGTAATTTTCAAATTAATGAGGAACATTTTTATTGTATTATTGAGTTATTCATATTCATTTTTAGCATGAAAATTTGAAGGACTAAATGAATTAATATATTTATTTTTTTCAATTTTAGAGGGTTTGCACATGACCACTTGCACTATTATTTCAATTTCCCTCTTATATTAAATTTTGGAGATCCACAATTCTAATGATAACTCCTAAAAATTTTGGGAGATCCCTCCTATATTCAATTTCCCAAATTCAAACACCCCTCTTTGTACTCCAAGCACTCAAACCCTAACTTTCCTTTAAACCCACCTTACCTCTCACTCTTCTCAACCCACCCATTAATAAGCTCCAGCTTCTCCATTGCGCACGCTTACAGCCGTCCGTCGTCGCCCAATAGCTAGCTCCATCTGCTCCAGTCCCGTCCGTCGTGAGGCCCTGTCTGCCGTCGTTGAGCTCAGTCACCAGCCCAGCTCGTCGTCAAGCACAATCACCAACAGGTCCCGTCCACCAACTCATTCTCTGTCCGTCGCTAGCTCAAGCTCAACAAGTCACTAGCTCCGCTCCATCGTAGTCTAGCTCTGTCGCGTGTCCAGCCTAGGGTGGTTGTCCAGCTTCAGCTCGCTTGTCGTCGTCCATCGCGAGTCGCCGTCCCTATTCCGTCCGTCGCCCATATCCATATCCATCGTCGCCTAGTCGTGTTGTGTCCAGCTCCAGCTCCATCCGTCGTCCTTCCTTGTACCTAGATCCAGCTCAGTTCCATCGCCCCTGTTTGCCGTACCCAGCTCCAAGTCACCAGTAGGTCGTTCATTGGAAGACTGGACTACCAGAAAGGTATTGAACATATTCTTTTGGCAATTCCTGAGCTCATGGAATCGACACCAAAGGGTATGTGTTCTTCATTATTGACTATTCTTCAGGCCTTGTTATTTTCTTCTTGATTTCTGTCCTTGTTTGAGAACTCTTTTATGTAAAAGGTTGCTAATGATGCGGCTAATATTTGTGCTTTCTGGGGTTGCTCTGCTTTGCTCAAGAACCTTCAATA
This sequence comes from Vachellia pachyceras, assembly GCA_025593235.1. Classification (NCBI taxonomy): domain Eukaryota; kingdom Viridiplantae; phylum Streptophyta; class Magnoliopsida; order Fabales; family Fabaceae; genus Vachellia; species Vachellia pachyceras. The sequence continues at coordinate 3,774 of JANTPZ010000225.1, read as the reverse complement.
AAGGAATGATTTTTTGGGGACAAAGAGAGCATTTCTGACTGCAGTTTTACTTTTGGATAGCAATAAGCTTGTTTGGTGTCTAGTGGATCCACTTTGCCATATATTGGTAGTCTGATGACTAGGGTTCTCTTTTTCTTCATGGAATATCAAACTGTTCTGATGCTCTCAGTTTGGTCATGGGGTCATACATTATCCTTATTTCCTTAATGTGATTGGAGAATTTACGGAAACCATAAATTAGTCCTTTTGTTGGTTGCCAGGTTGATTTCTTATATGCATAATTGCATAAGAGAATATATGTGGTTGCAAGTTGCAGTAAATTGGTTACTGCTTTTTTATTGGTCTGGTAAATTGGTTACTGTTTTGACATGGCAAAATTGCATGTCTCAATTGATAATTTGATGAGTATTCATTATTCAATTTTTCATGGATTTCTATTTGGTTGCAATATTTTCCTCATGGTGCTTACTTTAAAACATTTAAGACAACACATACCTTTCATTGTGCTTTCTTTTTGCTGTTGTTGTGTACAATATCTTCTGGATCAATCTTCCATTTTCCTTTGAGTTCCAAGAAGCCTACTTATTAATGCACACTAGAGTTAGATTGTCGTTGGAGAACTTATCCAGGTTCTTTTTTCAACTGCCACATAGGATTTACCCCAATTCTGAAATTTGCAATGTTCATGGTGTGAATCCCAAGTTTGAAATTTGCCCCAAGTATAAAATTGTTCACACTGTTATTTTCTTTTTCCATTTGAACTGGAACTTGTCTTGTGTTGGTTTCTCGTAGCATTAATTACATCACTCTTAAAGATAATGTTTTTCAGTAGAATAGAAGTTCACATCCTTGTATCTTCCAAAATTCGTTCAAACTAGAGCAATTACTTTTATTTATTTATTTTATAAATATATCTTTTATGTGAGTAGATAGCAATTCACAACTTTGTTTATGATGTTACTCTATAAGTATATCAATTTCACCTTCAATATATTTCTATGCTTTCATTTACAGCGGAAATAACAATCTTTGAGAATAACATCGTGGTTTACAAGTTTGTGCAATACCTTCACTTTTTTGTCACCGGAGGTGAGGATGAAAATGAGATTATCTTGGCCACAGTTCTGTAGGGTTTTTTTTTTGATGCCGTTGGCCTTCTGCTAAGGTTCTCTTCTTGTTCTTAACTATAAAACATCCTTGATTTATGCATTGAGTAATGACTTGATACTGCCATCCCTTGTTTTTCCCCAGAGGCAGGGTGGAAAAGAGTGAAGCTCTTGAGAACTCGGATCTCATTCTCTTATGTATTGATGAACTTGCTGATGGCGGGTAGGGTATATATATTTGTTATTACTATTCTTTATGCTTCATGAGTACCTGCCAGTTTGATTGCAACAGTGAAGCTCTTGAAAATTTTACTATTTTTAGATATTTGTTATTACTGTACCTAAAAGCTGTTTGATTGCAACAGAGCACCTGCTAGATTTTGCTTTGCGAGATGATAGCCTTGTTGAAATACAAGGTGAATCTGCTGGAGTTCACAAGGCAGTTGAACTTATTGCAACTTATCTAAGAAAGTTCTTGGTCGACCGAAGCATAGTTGGAGTATTAGAAACACAGGTAAGTGTTATTTTTGAAGTTGAAATCAATATAACATGTGAATGGGCATAGTAGAAGTTTTTGTGGGCAAGTTATCTCTCCGTACCACAACTAAATAAAAATATGTGGAGAATATACTGTTTCTGGGAAGTTGCTGAAGATGAATATACGTTGTTGGTTGACACTTGTCTCATTTTTTTCAGTTTACTAATTTTTTTCTCTTCAAGGCATTAGGACATTAGGACATCAAAATAGTGATGTATAACAATGAAGGGGGAAGGAGACAGGGAGGGAGAAAAGGAAGGACTTTGAGGGATGCTTAGAATGAAGAGATGAATACGTTAATAATAATGATGATTGTATTGTTTAGAGCTCTTAACTTTTATCTGTATTTTTTTAACTTAAAGAATTTAATCATACATTGAATGTGTGTTTATGGTTACAAATACTATGTACTTGATATTATTATTTAAAATTGTTTTTGGGTCAATTGTGTAATTAAACAAGATTTGTTTATGAAATATTTTTGTAAACGTGTAGTTGATTCATATTTAAAATCAGTGAAGCATTTAGCAACGGAATTGTCAAATCCACATAATTGTCCATTTAGTGATAGAATTGTCAAATTTAATGGTGTAATATAATCCATTTAACGAAGAAATTGTCAAATTTAGTGATTGAAAATAACTCATTTAGTGATGGAATTGTTAAATTTAGCGATAAAATATAACTCATTTAGCGATGGAATTGTCAAATTTAGCGAGAGAATATAACTCATTTAGCGACGGAATTGTCAAAATTTAATGACGGAATATCACCTATTTAGCAACGGAATTGTCAAATTTAGCGACGAAATATAATCTATTTAGCGACGGATCTTTCCGTCGCTAAATCCGTCGCTAATTTCCTTGCTAAGTAGTTTAGCGAGGGAATTTTCCCTCGCTAATTTAGCGACGGATTTAGCGACTTCCATCGCTAATTAGCAAGGGAAAATTTCCGTCGCTAAAAAATCCTTCGCTAATTCTGTCGCTAAATTTAGCGACCTTCTTTTTAATGATGGATTTATTGACGGACTTTTTCCGTCGCTAAATCTGGTTTTTCTGTCGTTAAATCTGTTTTTTCCGTCGCTAATTCCATCGCTAAATTTGATTTTTCTAGTAGTGAGAGTATTATAAAGTTTTGGGTTTCTTAATTCTCTAAAAGCATTATGTTTATTACAGAAGTAAGTATGTAAGCAAACTTTTGTAAATTGGTTGTGTAAAAATAAAATTTTATCCAATAATATTATTTTGTGAGATGATGAAGAAGAAGTCTACGATTGGTGAAAAAGGAAATGTATGAGCTGGTCTCTGCCGACATGCATGTCTGTCCAATACGTCCATTTTTGGAAAATCCTAAACAAAATATTTAATTGAAAATTCTTTGTCTAAGTCAAAATCGAAACCATCATTGAGCGTTAGACCACATAGGCTCAGACCAAACGTAAACCATCGATAAGTCAAACGGTCAAAATAATTCAACAATCAATACATCAATCGATCAAAATAAGTCAACATATGCATGATAAGTCCTGACGTGACAATATATAATAATACATATAACTAAAAGATGGAAACACTACTTTTACAGAAAGTAGTTCAAGCTTGCGAAGACTTCCCCGAGGGACCAGCACAGAAACTACCACCTGAAAAACATTAAAGTAACAGGGTGAGACAAACGTCTCACCAACCAGCAATTCCATCTCATTGGGTATACGAGTAAGTGCCCCATGAGGTGTCAAGTGGGATTGTCACGTTACATAAAGATGTTGAGATGAAGATGTCTTGATTATATAAAAAAATCATAAACAACATATACGACGAAGAGTTTGAATTACCTATTGAAAAAATGATAAAAAAATCGTTTGAGATTGTTTGAACATGTAACACCCCAAAAATCTAACCAAAATACTTAATGAAATTTCACCGCTCTGATACCAAAAATGTAACACCCCAAAAATTCTAACCAAAATACTTAATGGGATTTTTTACATGTGTAAATAAGGAGGATTTCAAACATCAATTTATTGAAACATATCCTCAACAATGCCAAAATACATGTCCTTAATAGCAAATCAAATCCTACAAAAATATCAGAGTAAATAGAAAATAAATCGCGGAAGTTTTAGAGTCATGG
>JANTPZ010000223.1:0-40304 GCA_025593235.1 Vachellia pachyceras | reverse complement strand
ATGACGTCTTTTTAGATGTTTGTTTCCCACATTAGCAGCTCCTGGGAGCGGCAATTCCGTAATGGTTTGACTAATTACCACTACAAATTTTGAATTTAATAGCATTTACTACACCTGCTACGAAGTCTAACTTTTTGTAGTTTAATATTTATTTATATTGCTACATCTATACCTATTTATTGCTTCATTTATATTTATTTATATTATTGATATATGGTCTCCCTATATATAATTTTGGATATGTTGTGCAGGATATATCACGGTGATTTTCAAGATAATCTTTTTTGTTATTTCCGTGATGCTTAAGTCAAGTCAGGAGTACATGAAATATTCAATATAGTCTGAAGATATGATGATAATGTATCATTCGTAGTTCTAATAAAAGGATGATACGTTCTTGAGGTATAATAAACTGCTAGGAAAACCAAAATACTCTATTGAGATACAATGGCAAAGCAATGTTATTATCAAGGGTATAAATGATTAGGAGGAGTTAGATCGTATTTTACTCTTTTTTCTTAACTAAGATTTTACCCCACATAGCTTTCCTTGTGAGGTTTTAAAGGAGACATCTTCAATATATATCGTATACTCATTCTCTTTCACTAAAGATGTCTCATCGGGAATAAGATACAATTTTTGACATTAACACCAAAGGGGAATGTGTGGACATTTATAACCACAAGGTTTCTTAGAATTCCATTTTATGATTTAAAACTATAACATCCGCTCCTTCTATGTTTTATTATACCATTGATTAATTCTTTTGCTTACGACATTATTACTCTTGAAAAGGTTTAATGTTTATAAATAGAGGTTTAACACAAAAGGTTGAATGCACATAGAAAATATATGTGAAAGATAATCACTCACTCTTTCCTCCCCATTTTCTCATGTGGCTCATCTCTCCGATCTTCTTTATTTTCCTAACTACTACAACGATCTGATTGAAATCAAGTAAAACTGAGACCTAACAAAAAGAAGAAAAACTATAAATACATGCAGATTAATTTTTCCGTACAAATACCAGAAGAAAAGCCACTTAAATCAAATCCCATCCGTAACGCTATCTATAGCTTCAAAAATTAGATTAGACACATTCTCATCTGCAGCAACAATAACAGTACTGGTCGCTCCAACCTCAATTACAGCTCTGTGAGGGTCCTGTACATGGAGTATACAGGTACTCTGAAATTCAGTATTGTTACTTGTAACATGTTCCAGAGTTGCATTAATGCCCAACTTTGATAGTGCTGTCAAAAGCCTTCCCATATCAGGTGAACCCCAGTGAAGCAAACGCTGTCGTTTCGGAGAATTCTCTTGCTCCTTTTGCAAAATCAAGTGATGTTTACCATTTTCCAGTAATAACTCCCCCTTTAATCTTGAGACATTGATGTCTTCCTTCTTCAACTTCTTCCAGTGGAACTGAGAAGCCAAGTCGATCGCAATTTTTAACTCTATGTTGTCTTTTTCGCAGGGTACATGTAGAGTTTTTCCTTCAGTGTAATAAGAAGCTGTGAATGAATTTGTACTTGAAAAACTGATTTGTGACCTTAACTCCTCAGGAAGCTACCCAAAAAAAAAAGTCATAAGAAAGTAAGGTCAATATAAAGTGTATCCGAATAGGTAGTATAAAAATCACCAGAACTATCTTTGGGTGCAATATCTTCAGTAAAGGTTGTACTTTTCGCAACCTGCAAAAACGTCAGTACTATGATCAAATTTTCAACAGACACATAAACTAAGATGTTCAAGCACGTAAGCAAGAATCTCTATATGCACAAAAGGATCTTAAGAATATAGTACTTTTATGTGCAAAAGGGGATGCAAGCCAGACAGGTCAACCACCATCTAGAGTAAACCCTCTTGAAAAAGTTATAATTGATGGTGCAACAGGGACCATAAAAAGATGTCTCATTTGGAACACCAAATGGAAACGGATAGGAAATTGAAGGAAAAATTAATATTTTTGTGGACTACAAATGACACTTTTATTGCGTATTTTGCTTTTATGCAACGAAAAAATTATTAGGAGTATCTTTTGCCAATACCAGAGACTACCCTTTCTCATGGTATGAAGGGCAAAGGTAGATCCCCTCCCAATTAAGTTTGCGGTCAGTACTGGAACTATTAATATAAGAAAAGATAGAGCAAGAATATCACTCTAAGAGTTCTAAATAGCCAAAGACTTGAAGAGAACCTCCAGATGGGATAAAACCAAGTTATATTTCTTAACGACTAGCTTCTGAGGTTGCTAGCTGTTAGAATTCAAATTTGAGTGATTGTGATCCCATGATTATTGTTGTATCAATAGTTACCCATATCCCGATTGTAGGCATTTATGAGTGATTGTAATCAGACTTGTTATCCTTCCTTAAATAGGATAATCAGCCTGCTATATGTAGTGTATTCCATTGATCAATAATACTATACACAATGAGAGCTTCATCAGAAATATGGTATCAGGGCGTGTGAGAGCGCCAGGTTCCGATCCTGGGACCTGTGGGTTATGGGCCCACCACGCTTCAGAGAGACGGAGGGCCTCCCTAAAGCCCTCAGTTAGTGTCCGTGAACCTGAGAGAGTGATGTGCACGACAGTGAGCGAAGGGGGGGGGGGGGAGAGAGACGAAGAGATAGAGTTGGATATCCCAAACCAGAGGTCCATAGGTCACACAACCACCGTCACTAGCCTCAGCCACCATCGATCGGCCTATCCCAGAAGAACGACGGCGATCCAGGCAGCGCGTGAACTCCACGCGCCATCACATTCCTTTACACGTAGCTCCGTTGACAACACCGCCTTCGCCAACAGGTCCAGACGACGTCAATCGGCGCATCCCGGAAGTCAAGCATTAGTCTAAGCAACACGTGGATCTCACGTGCCGGTAACTTGCACAGCACGTGAACACCACGTGCAGACACCCTGCACAGCACATGAACAGCACGCACCGTCACCTCCCACGCGCCTCTGCCTCCTGCAGTCCAGAAAATGAATCCGACTCACTTCCCTCCTCTTTTCGGATATGTTCCAAGGCGTTCTGTCGATATAAGCCCAACTCTTGTGGCTTTTACAAGTGATACAAACCAAATTAACACCTCATCTACCCCGTCTTCAACCAAACCTAAGATGACCCAAGTAGCAGCAGCTGCTGGAGAAACACAAACAATGGTGATTAACCATAAGCTTAATGGCAGTAATTATCTGCAGTGGTCCCAGAGTGTGTTGATGTATCTACGAGGGAGAAGAAAGGAGAAATATATCAATGGCCAAGCACCCCAACCTCTTCCAACTGATCCACACTTTGATACCTGGTTTGCAGAAAATAATCAGGTAATGACATGGTTATGTAATTCTATGACCCTTGCGATTAGTGAAGGTTATCTGCTTGCCAGGACTGCAAAAGAGATATAAGATGCAGCAAAACGCACGTATTCTACTTTTGACAACACTGCAGTTTTAATTCAATTGAAGCGACAACTCCAAGATTTGAAACAAGGCAACTCTACGGTAACTCAATATTATAGCAACTTGATGCGTATATGGCAGCAACTGGATCTCTTCGAAGTTCACCCGTGGAAGGATGTTGAAGATGCTCAATATTTTAGACAACTGGTAGAAAAGGATCGAACGATTGATTTCCTACTAGGCCTTACTGATACTTATGAAGAAGTAAGAGGCAGGGTCATGGGGCTAAAACCACTGCCTTCATTATTTGAAGTCTTCAACATGGTGAAGTTTGAGGAGAGTAGGAGACAACTCACTCAAGGAATTCAACAGCTTGGGGAAGGTTCAGCACTAACTACCAGAGGCCCTTACACAAATGAACACCACGAGAAGAAAGGCAGCAAATGGTGTAATCACTGCAACAAGAAGGGGCATACCAGGGAGGAGTGCTGGAAACTACATGGGAAACCTTCCAATGCAAGGCCAAAGCCTCGACATGATGGAAAGAGTCACCACACCTCATCTGCAGAGAAAGAGGAAGGAGAGCACCTAAGCAAGGAGGAACTATAGATACTGAGAAGGATTCTTGACAAACAGAACAAGTCAAAATCCAATCCAATGTGAACTTAGTGCAATTAGGTAACTTAATTATAGCCCTTAATGCCATGATGACTGGTGCAGACACCTAGATAGTAGATTCTGGAGCAACCGATCATATGTCTGATAACAAGTCTTTATTTAAAGGAACCAAGTATTGCTGAGAATCTCAGGGTAAAGGTAGCTAATGTATTATATACAAAGGTCAAAGGGATTGGGACTATAGTGTTATCTAAACACCTTGAAATTCACAATGTTTTATTTGTGCCTGCACTCACATGTAATTTAATTTCTGTGAGCAAGCTCACTACCAATCATCACTGTTGGGTGATGTTTAACTCAAAAGGTTGTATATTTCAGGATTTGACATCGGGGAAGAGGATTGTAACCGCTGCTAAGGAATGGGATGGACTCTATTATCTTGAAGTACTACCGATATTCCAAAAGTTTCATTCCTTTATCCGAACTTCCACACCTCTATTAAAGTGTTAAGGAGTGACAATGCCAAAGAATACTTGAGTCGACCCTTCAGAGAGTTCCTTGATCAGCAAGAAATTCATCATCAAACCTCTTGTGTATACACACCTCAACAAAATGGAGTTGCTGAAAGGAAAAACAGGCATCTTTTGGAAGCAACATGGGCCCTCCTGATAGAGCAGAATGTGCCAAATGTATTTTGGGGAGATGCTGTCTTAACTACTGCGTACCTTATAAATCAAATGCCTTCCAAAATCCCTAACTTTAGCAATCCCATCCAATGCCTCCTTGAAACATACCCAAACTCTCCGCTCATATCCACTATACCCCAGAAAGTGTTTGGATGTGTAGTATTTGTGTACAACCATAACGGGAGAAAACTAGGTGCTCGGGCCGACACATGTATCTTCTTGGGCTACTCCTCTACACAAAAGGGCTAAAAGTGCTATTGTCCTACTACTCGAAAACTTACAGCATCCAAAGATACTGTTTTCTATGAGAATGATGCCTATTACCCCAAATTGCCTATTCGGGGGAGAACTATGGTGTGGAATGGCTAATTTGGGGACCTGAAAAACCCATGGAGCCTGAAATCCCAGCAAGCCAACCTGAAATCCCAGAAATATCCATACCAACAAATCAACATGAACCTGCAATCCCAGCTTCACCAAACACATCCCAAAGTGTGGAAACTAATGCTGAGATTGACACGGGGGTGGCTGGAAATCTAGTCCTGATGAGATGACACCATAAGATCATGAGGAAGAAAGCAACAATAGAGCCCGGAACATTCCAAGGCAACGCCATGACTCCAACCGGACGTCAATTTTTGAGGAAGTTGGTTGGCCTATTGCACTCAGAAAGGGGTCAAGATCTTGTACGTAGCATTCCATTCAAAAGTTTGTTTCATATGGCAATTTACCTGCAAGAATGCAGAGTTTTGTGGTCAATAGTGCTCAGATCAAAGTACCGAATACATTTCAACAAGCCATGGCTGACCCTAACTGGAAACAAGCAGCAGAAGAAGAGTTGAAGGCCTTAAAGGAAAACAAAACATGGGAAATTACCACACTTCCTAGGGGCAAGAAACCAGTAGGTTGCAGATGGATCTTCACTCCAAAATTCAATCCAGATGGGAGTGTAAATAAATATAAAGCAAGACTAGTTGCAAAAGGGTACACCCAGACACAGGAAATTGATTATCAGGAGACCTTTGCACCAGTGGCGAAGTTCAACACCATCAAAGTTCTTTTGTCTATAGCTGCCAACCTCGATTGGTCTCTACATCAGTTGGATGTCAAGAATGCTTTCCTGAATGGAGATCTATAGGAGAAAGTCTACATGGATGTCCCGGATGGAGTGATGGCTCCATAGAATTCTATCTCTAAACTTCACAAATCCCTATATGGCCTGAAGCAATCTCTACGGGCATGGTTTGACAGGTTCACTAAAGCAGTCAAGAAGTTTGGCTATGCCCAAGGGCAGGCGGATCATACCCTATTCATCAAGCAAAATGAGGGCAAAGTTACTATTCTGATTGTGTATGTGGATGATATAGTCATAACCGGAAGTGATGAATCATCGATCACCCAGCTTAAGAATACTCTAGCAAAGGAGTTTCAAGTCAAGGATCTAGGGTAAATGAGGTACTTTCTTGTCATGGAAGTAGCAAGGACCAGGAAAGGGATCAACGTGTCACAACGAAAGTATACACTTGATTTACTTCAAGAAACAGGGATGCTAGGAGTAAAACCAGATGAGACTCCAATGGAAGACTCATGCAACCTTGAAGTCAAAGAGGAAGGAGTACCTATAGATTCTGAGAGGTATAGACAATTAGTGGGTAAACTGATATACTTAACCCACACCCGGCCAGACATTAGCCATGCAGTCAGAGTGGTCAGTCAGTTCATGTACCAGCCTCAGGAAGAGCATATGACTGCCATTTACAGGATCCTAAGCTACCTCAAACTCAATCCTAGAAGAGGAATTTATTTTGAAAAGGGAAGTGCCAGAAATATAGAGATCTACACTGATGCAGATCATGCTAAATCTATGGATAACTGAAGATCGATAACAGATTATTGCACTTATGTTTGGGGCAATCTTGTCACCTAGCGAAGCAAAAAGCATACCGTAGTATCTAGAAGCAGTGCAGAAGCTGAATTAAGAGCTGTAGCTCTTGGGGTATGTGAAGGAATATGGCTCATCAGACTACTAAAGGAGCTGAGAATTCCATACGAAGGCCCCTGGACCTCTGGTGTGACAACAAAGCAAGCATAGAGATGACCAAGAACCCAGTTTATCATGATCGAACAAAGCATGTTGAGAATGACAAGCACTTCATCAAGGAGAAGGTTGAAAGGGGCATTACCAAATTGGATTATGTACAGTCAGCAGATCAAGTTGCAGACATCATGACCAAGCCTCTCCCTCGAGTCAAATTCGAGGGACTTCGAAGCAAGCTGGGAATGATAGACATATATTCTCCAACTTGAGGGGGTGCGTTAGATTCAAATTTGAGTGATTTGATCCCATGATTATTGGTGTATCAATGGTTACCCCTATCCCCTGATTGTAGGCATTTATGAGTGATTGTAATCAGACTTATTATCCTTCCTTAAATAGGATAATCAGCCTGCTATATGTAGTGTATTCCATTGATCAATAATACTATACACAATGAGAGCTTAATCAAAAATACTAACTAGAGATATTGAAAATAATTAAAAAAAATTCAGTGAAGTCTCTTAAATTATCTGAACAAACTCAAACGCCTCTGAAACAAGCTATAACGGTGGAAACATTCTAAAAGTCAGAACGTTCTCCTTATTGAGCTAACTCCAAGATTAATTAATTCAATCCCTCAAATATGACTCGTTATGGCATGACTTAGTCCATGACTTTTGACTCACTTTAAACTCGGTCCTTATTCATTTCACTTTTTTCAAAAATGGTTCTTATCTTCCATAAGTCAGCCCAACTCATAACTCAATCATCCATGTGTAAAATAATGTTATTAACTCAATAATTACTGATGTGGCTGCCAACTCAGATACATGAATTTATATGAAATTGGAAAGAAAAACCGCAAGGCGGATTGAAATCGTTTTCAATAGGGGTAGGATTTGCAAAGAGGAAACCAGATACAACCAAGGTGGGCAAAGATGAGAAGAAACACTGTTGAGGCAATGAAGATGACCAGACATGGCGGAGAAAAGACCCGTATGCCACGCAGGTATATTTGCACGGGAGAAAGGTTTGCTTTGTAACAGTGTATCCATATACTATAAAAATTCTAAGGTCCCAATTGAAGATCTATTTGCTGGGGCGCAAGTTGGCAAATGCATATGCTCCTGGAATTGTGCGCAACATATATGGTAAAAGTGGTTCTATTTTATATGGCAGAAAGCTTCAGTGGTACCAGAGTCATTTGAACAATGTGTCATCCTATAGTTATCATATTCCTCAACTTTAGTGGTCCTACAGAGTCATTTGAACAATGTGCCATCCTATAGTAATCATATTCCTCAACTTTAGCTCCATTCAATTGTCCCCTTTGTACAAATTTAATAACCTATGGTGTAACTGAATGTGCCTTTTAATTGTTCAGTATAATCTGTCTTGTTCTTTTTTCCAGTGTGAATATATAGTTTCAAATACATGGATGCTTCAACTAGCATGGGTAAGTGATTACCTTTTATTAAAGTTAATGTTATAATATAATTTGTGTTACATATGTGATGTCTAACCATCATAAATGGGGTAGTGAGGAAGATGGTCATACTTATTTTGAAGAAGAGAACATGTCATTAAATAACGTGGGCTAACATAAGTTGATGAAGACGTAAGTTATCATCTAATCACAAAACCAATTCATTAGGATCTACGGATGAATTTTACTTGGATTTGGAAGAGGGTGTTGCGACTAGAAGGTAGAAGTGTGATCTAGATGAGTGTGTAAAGACTACATCTTTGAACTGGCAAGGAGTTCACCTCGATCAATCAATTTAGAAATTATTCACTTATGAATGGGTATGAAACAATGTCCATTAAAAATGACAGTGTGGTGTTGTACAAAGTGTGTAAGTTGTGATTGGCTAACATTTGTTAGTAGGGAGAGATTCAACTACATACCATTTGAAGGCTTTCATTATCCAAGGCACTTGTGGCATGACTTTTAGTTCTAGGAATGTTTCATCTAAATAGGTGTTGGGAAGGATTAAAAGTAGAATGAAGTCAAATAAGAATAAGAGTTTTGGAGATGTGATATTGACAATTAAAGAGGATTACAAGGCAAAGACATTATACCTAAGGTTGGCTTATTGGGCATGAAGGAGTGCAAAACAAGATATGAAAGGTGATTTTGTATATGATTACAAGAGATTGTGGGATTACAACAATAAAGTCCTCTCAAAAAGTCCTGAAACTACATTCACAATTTTGTCAGATCACCCCTTTATTGATAGAACGCCGAGATTTAAAAGACTATATATTTGTTTGGATTCTGTCAAGATAGGAGTTTTAACGGCATGTAGACCAATCGTTAGCTTAGATGGATGCTTTTTTAAGGGACCTTATGGTGGAGTATTGCCAGTACCAGTAGCAGTGGGACATGATCCAAATGAGCAGTACTTTCCTTCGGCGGTAGTTGTAGTTGAAGGTGAAAATCTAGATTCATGGTCGGGTTTTCTTAGGCATATTCTAAATGATATAAAAACACAGTTGGGTGTTATTTTATCAGTTTGCTCTATACAATAGAGTTGAGTATCAAGCTCCCAACCACTGGCTTAAAGTGTTACCTCCCTAACCACTCAAGTGATAATAAGGCCATTTACTTTTACTGCTGCAAATCATCAGGGCATCTCTCTTCCCCTTGATGGTCACAGGGTAGGAGGGCCCAATCCAAAAAAAAAAAAAAAAATGGCCCTAGCGAGGAACAGCTACCTGCTATTCCAGCTTTGCTTAAAGGCTCTAGACATGTTTGTGTTAAGAAAGTTTCTATTTCTGACATGCCTTTGGCTATCTACCCTTCCCTTCCTAATAAAATAACTCTTCCAAAGAGAGTACACACAAATTAATGTTCACATTGAATGATATAGGTAGGGGAAAGAGAAACCCACTCTATTCCAGAGGGAAAAGCACATTGAAGAACCTTCATTGCAATTGGCTTAAAAGGTAGAAGTGCTAGTTCAGGATTCAGAACATCCTGCAAACAATGTAAATTCAGCCCAACATTAGGCACTTCTGCCCTGGTTTCATTAGAGAAAATGTAAGCATCCTAGATACATAAATATATCAAATTTTATTCCGAGGAAAAAGGAAAATTGTGAACAAACTTCACAAAAGGCCAAAAAGACGATTATGTAATTTTATGCATTAGCACCTCAAGGATAAGTAAAGATTCTGGATCCCCACACCAACGTCGAAGCAAATGAACAACAGGACCAAGGCGCAGACTCCAATGAGGAGAAAATACAATACATGGTTCCTGCCAATTCATTCTAAGCACATAACATCAGTTCCTTTCAACCTCTTCTGCTGACTTTTTTTCAAGTTAATGACAACAATTCAAAATGAGCTTTTCTTTTTCCAGAAGGCATTGAAAATAACAACCAGCATGGTTTTGGGTCTAGGAAGGACAAAACCACTAGAGATGGATAAGAAATCATCATTCCACCACTAGTTGACTCCAAAACAGAGAGGAAGGGACAAGGAAGGCAACTTACAGGAGTTTATGTGAATAAATAGCTGGAACCACATGAAGCCTCTTTTGTTTTATAAGATTGGCATGCACAAATAATGGTTCCCCAGCATATAGCTGCATCACCAAGTGAGGTTATTTAAAGTTTTAAGCATCCAATTCTGCAGACAACTTTACAAATATGTTTAAAAAGAATGTATACAAGTGCAACGTTTACAAATTCACAAGTAGTAAGTGTCTTGCCTTTTCTTGTCGCTGTTTGCAAAGCCATTCTGGTATGATATTAAGGAATTCCAGTAATTCCTCTGCCACAGAAGAAATTATATAAATTGGAATCTACAAACATATATATTTGTAACTTAATAAGCATAGTTTGAACTGTGGATATGTACCAGCTCATATTACATTATGCTGAAATTGAATTTAATTATGAATAGTGTTGACAGGATCAAACTCTTGAGGACTTGATAAAAAACTGACATTGTGCCAAGGACCAACAACCCAAAAAGTTAGTAGGAGTGTGTGGTGGAATGGTTCTCATCTATAACTAACGAGATCTATTTAAGCAACATTAGTGATACTTTACAAAACCATTAACTAATGCCATCTAAGCTCGTTAGACAGAATTAATGATGAGACTTTGACTTTCCCTTGACAATTAGAAGGGCAAATGAAGTGAAGAAAAAATGTGATTTTAACAAGCAATAGCAAGGGGCAAAGGTCAGAACCTGTTAGCAACAAGAATACAGTAAATGGAACAATAGAACATATTTGTTTATTTGACCGAAGATATTTAGGATTAGTTTTATGTATTTTGGTTACTGATGTTCTATTCTCTTTAACGCTCCAAGGTTAGTGCTACAAAAGTTGGCAAAGCAACCAGGGAATCCGCTAAACACACTCAGCTTGCCTTGTGTTACTCAAGCAATACCCGGTTTAATGAAACCAACTAAATAGGGCATGGGTATGCTGTCTTACAGGAGAGAAGAAACTTCAAAGAAAGGCTTATCAAAGACAAACAACCACTCTTCATATTTTGGTGGGGTTTAGGATTTTTTTAACTTTCAACACTAAAACATTCAAAAGGAGAAAGTGTACCTCCATTGCTGAAGATTCTAGCGAAGCTACCAGTTGCTCCAAAAGCTGAAGAAGAGTTCCAATTTGACTAACCGGAATCAGCACTGAACCACCACCTTTGACACACTCAACAGCACAGGACGATATGAAAACCAGCTTTTCCATTTCTTCTAAATTTTCACCAGAGTTGAGGAAGCATTCTGCTTGTTCTACAGAGCTGCTATTGTTGCCACTATCAAAGTTAATTTAATAACAAATTTTCATCATCATGACTGCACAATGACAGCTTAATTACAGAAATGTAATAATTGAAATGCTTGGACAAGATTTTGAAACTGAAGAACAAAATGTTAAAACTCATACCTGAGAAATAATGAGTCGGTAACAGATGGTTTAGAGGAATTATTGTCATCCTCAGCATCTTGAGCGACACTCAAGGATGAGAAATCTGAATAAATTAATAAACGAGTCCCTTGTAGACTTTGGAAGTCAAAATTCATTGCATGAGCAGAGTTGAAGCTGGAACATGAAATATACCCAACATCCCCCTTTGGACCACTTAAATTCCAGTTACAACTACCAAATTCTACACCGGAACTCAATGCCTTTATAATTAAAGTACCATTATAGCAGGCTTCTTCTGCATATTTAAGTGTCTGAACCTTTAGCATGCAATCCTTCACATCTGCTGCACTGAGAAATTTCCATGTTATATGAAAAAAGTGAAAACAACCAATAACAGTAGCACAAAAGAGTTAAAAGCAACACATTAACTGCAGCATGTATGCAGATAGAATGCCAAAATGACTGCATAATACAAATGAGTAATATCAAAGTCAAATAACCGATGCATTCAGCAATGCAAGTTAATATTTATATATATTCAAATAACCAACCTCCAGCCATTTATATTTACAAAATATTTGAAACCATGACTGCTATGGTGAGCCAAACTTTAAACAGTTACATCAAACATATAGCCTTCAGTTTCAGGTACATAATGCATGATAAATGCATCATAACGAATTAAAGGATAGGCCAGACTACCTATACAACGGCATCCAACTTCCTAGCTCTTTTCCATCTTTGCCCAAAATTATTTCTCTCAACTCATAAGGAAGCATTTCAAGCCCCTCCTGCCTCAACCATGGAGGGAAGTTAGATTCCTCTGATCCATAAATCTGCCTTAACTCTGCATGCATTGATACAAGGTCCTCCATCATAAGTTGGCCAAATCTTGCCGCTACTTCAGTTACATAAATCTATCACATTTAAAGAGGTGACTAAGCAAACAGAATTTGGGTATAGAGTATAACAAAAATGAGACCATGTAACCATATTCCAATGTGAATAGAAGAACATCAATCTTGGTACCTTGGCTGAAAAACCCTTCATTCGAGTAAGAAAAGGTAACCCCAGCATACCCATAGGTCTTGAGATCAATATAATATCAATGGAACACCAGTTCCACAGATGCAAGTTCTTAACAGACTTGTACCAAGGTTCTGCAAAAATTAAACTATTAGCATCAAGGGGCTTTTCCATTTTGAGCCTCTTGTCAGACCCAATTTCTATGCCTAGAGACCCAAAGTTTTGAGCTTTGCTGCTTTCGTTGCCGGGCAAGGCTACAGAACCAGTGGGTACAGGAGAGAACGCACTGAGAGCTGAGAGGTCTAGCGGGCAATCCAATAAGATCCTGAGCCCACAAAAATTCAGCATATGACATGGTGGGAAGTGAAAGTCCCCGCCTTTGCTCAAACATGTCTGCAGAAAACTCATAAAAAGACATACTTCAGACCAAAGGAAAATCATCCATAAATATTGTAAACAGAACTTTGCCACAGCACAAAATTACAAACATATAGTGTAAGAAGCTCACAAGCTTCATGTAGACTTGGGGGAAGATGTTTGTCCACAAAGCAAGATGGCTGTCAACAATTCACACAGCACCAGATATTGTGAAAATCCATTTGAGAGAATTCACATTCTTAGGTTATAAATCGGCAGGAAATTATTTATAGAATGCCAATCTCACAGGTGATGTGACTACACAAGGAGAAAGTGTAAGTCCTAAACGAAACGATGCTATCTAAAAATAACACAATCTTAAAGCAGCAGACAGCTGATGTATGAAGAAGCTATTCTTCCAACTTATCACAGGAAAACTAGATTCACTAAATTTACCTGTCAACTAGCCACAGCACGCAGCTAGCCACCTTAATACATGGAAATATGCATAATTGAACTCAAAACATATGATGGCTTACTCCAAAAATTCCTTCCACAACCCTAGTCCGACCTTCTCCGCAAGCCCAACTGAACCTATTGAAACAGAATAAAGTTACATAAAACATTCCATGATTCTCATTTCTCAAAAGCAAGAAGAAACATGGTCAAATGTACTAATCAAGGCTAATAAATTGGTGCATTTATATGCATTATCAATACTTTCTTGAATAGCCCAGCAGAAAAAAGAACATGTTCTCTTCCCTCCACAAATTTTGACAGTCTCAACTCAGTTTAACGCCCACTCCAAGCTTCCAAATGTACACGTTCTCTCTCCAGACCTAAATATGAACAAATGAACTGTACAAGTCACAAGTCTGGCCTTGTGTAAAAGCAATCATATAAACCCAATCTACAGGGATGTTCTTCTTCCTTACTCCAGACTGTATATCGCATAGTCAGTTTTCAATACCGATCCTGCTATTATTACTAAACGGGAAAAGAAAATAATGGGCCAACAATTTTTATCAGGTGAATAAATGGTACCGTGCTGTTTTGGTGTTTTTAGGGGCAAGAGGGTTGGAATCTTGGAGAAGCTGAGAAGTGCTGGAAGCAGAGATGCTTCCGCTGAGACGGAGTTGTCGAGTCGGAGACGAGCAGGGGAGGAGCTGATATCGTCGCTGCCTGAGACGAGCGGCTGCCGCTTCTGCTGATATAGATCTGTCGGAGAAGGAGGAAGGAGCTCCGCTGCCGTTGTCACCTGTCACTGACAGTGGACACCGAGGGAGAAGCCGAGGAGTGATGAGGGATTTGAGGGACTGAAACGGTAAACCAGCTTGGTTTGGAGGAAAAGACGGGGCAAAGAAAATCTAGAATGGCTTCGTTTGCGAACGCAATAGAGAAGTACTTTTACATAAGTTGAGGTAAATATGTGAAGGAGATTATCTTATTTTACAGAAAAATATTGTTGAACGTGCTTTTAAAGGTTAACGGGTTGTCAAACAGCACCAATCTATAATCTATAAATATATTAAAGCAAGACCACACCAGAGCCATTACTTACCATGTGGCATTTCATTTACTTCTCATCACCTGTTCTTTCTTAATAATTTCTTTTAAATTTAAATTTATATTTATATTTTAAAAATTTAAATAGTTATCCACAATGTTATTCTCCCATGAATGCGTCCACCATTTTCTCAACTACAACTCATATTTATATGGCATGTTATCTGCTTCCCCTCAACTGTTTCCCATTAGATCTTCTTGCAAGTTGTTTTAAATTTAAATTTATACTTATATTTTAAAACTTAAATAGTTCCCACAATGTTATCTTTCCTATGAATGCGTCCACCACTTCCCAACTACAACTCCTATTTATATTGCATGTCCTCGTTAGCGGTTTAAGTTTTTTGTTTTGTATGAATTTTTTCAATATTTTGTAGGCTTTGTTTAAAATAATAATTTAAATGCCATAAAAATATGATACAATTGTACTAGAATTGACTTTTCCTTTACATTATTATATATTATTGTACAGTTATTAAACTAACATATCGATGAGACTTATAACTACAAAAATATATGTATTCCATTTTTAATATGTTTAATGAAAATAGTGGCTAGTGTATGTTGTAACATCATCTAAGCCATTCCTCATAGATATTGTTCATATTGCAAACAGAGTAGGGTTTTGTTCTCCTAATAAAAGAGCTAATGGATTTATGACAATAATCTCGATAAAGCTTTATGTGGAAAAGATTCTCAATGGATCTATCATACAGATGAGTATTTAGCAATTCATGTCCCTGGAAGCACCTCAAAGATGCCGATGAATTAAAAAGATGGTATAAAAAATTTGTTGCCGACAATAATTATCAAGATTCCCATGCAGTAAAAAATGCAATCTGCAGAAGAATAAGACAAATGGACATAAAACACACCTGCTACAACTGTCAAACTTGGCCAAAGGACGAGCAGACGATATGTTCTACCAAGGAGATAAGACTGTCAGAACTTGTTGACTTATAGAAATAACTTTATCAAACCTTATTAAATGGAAGTAGCTTTTTCAAAAGTCACTTTATTATAATGCAGCTTTTATAGTTAGAAATCATTCAGAACAAGTTAGAGGAAAATCTAGACTTGTTATTGATTATATAAATTTAAATAAAGCAACTATTAAAGGTAAAAGTCCTATTCAAGATAGACATATTCTTCTACAAACAATAAAGCAATATATTTATTTTAATAAATTTGACTGTAAATCTGGATTTTTCCAAATCAAATTGACTGATGAAAGTAAAGAATATGTTGCTTTTAGTACACCTAATGACCTTTATGAATGGAATGTATTACCTATGGGATTTCATAATAACTCTGGAATATTTCAAAAACACATTTATTCTCGATTGACTTCAAATTTAAAACAAAAATGTATAGTATATATTGATGATATTATTTTCTACGAAAATGATATAGAAAAACATAAAATAGATGTTGAAACATTTATTGATCTAATTATAAAAAAGGAATTATTATTTCTCCAAAGAAAACTGAATTATTAAAAAATAAAATAAAAGCATTAGGATATATTATAGGAGATGGACAAATTAATTTACAAGATCATATTATTTCTAAAATTATGGAATTTCAAAAGAAACCTGAAACACTTAGAGAAATTATATCACATATAGGTATATTAAATCAGGTGAGTGAATATATTCCTCATTTTAGTCAAAAGATTTCTTTTCTTACTGAAAAAATTAAAAAAAAAGGAAATTTAGGTGTTTGGACTTTAAAAGATCAAGAGAAATTTGAACAATTAAAAACAGAATTAAAAAATTTACCAAAACTAGAAACTCCAAAGAAAATAGAAAAAATGGATTATTTATCCTAACGCAGCAGATGAAGCATCGGGAGCAGTAGTTTATGCATTTGATGGAAAAAGGGAAATTTTAACAAAATATTTATCTGGTAAATTTACAAAAGCCCAACAAAATTATGATTCAAATATTAAAGAATTCTTAGCAATTTATAATGCTGTGAAAAAATTTCAAGACAACATAATGGAATATCCAATAGAAATTAGGACTGATAACACTCAAGCAAAAGCTTGGCTGAATAAAAAATTAAAACCATTACAACAACAACAACGAATGTTAATTACATGGCAAAATTTTCTTTCAAATTTTGATATTTCAATTATTCATATAAAAGATACTGATAATGTTCTTGTAGATTTTTTAAGAAGAGATGGAGTTGCAGAAACTAGTCAAATTTCATATTAATGAGGTAATATAACCCATTCAATCTGAATTGCAGTCCATAAAAGTTGAATGGCAAACTATAAAGCTTGAATTGCAGCCTTTACAAACATTGCTACTGTTAGAAAAGGAAATTCAAGACCTTTTACAATGGTAGCAAAATAATTCCGCAGAACTTACAAAATTTCAGTATTGCCAACAAACTTGAACTTATTGAAGATAAATTATGTGTCAATAGTATTCAATCAATGGATATTATAGCAGATAATTTATCTGAAAAGGTAGAACTTAATGCTAAAACTCCATAGATGAAGAGATGGCAAGCAGAACCTACTCCTAATAAGGAGAAATTTAGTATTTATGATCCAACAACAGAACTTATGAAATTAATTGGACACGCCCAGTCCAACCAATTTTTTATTGGAGAATCCTCTAAACAGTCTGAAATATCTCAGCTTTTCCAAACTCAAGAAAGACATAAGCCTTCTAAGCATTTTGTCCAAATAGCCAAAGAAGCCCAAGAAATAGAAGCCCAATATATTATTATATGTCCACATAATCTTTTTAATAAAACCTCAATCCTTAAAGGAGCCAATCCACAAAAAGTCGTAACTCTTTATCATTATGGACTTATCCAACAAATCTACCCTGGAGAAGATTTAGATGAGCTTGCATGTCTACTAGAACCTATAAAAGTAGCAGATGTGGCCTATAAATCAGTAGTATCTCGAAGACAAATATTTATGAGATTTTATTCAGCTATTCCTGAATTTTGGCAAGATCAATTTATGCCAACTTATACCCTCATCAAATTTGGTTTGACTAGAGAGCCTTTATTACCAATACCAGAAGAAAAAGAATTCACTGAAGAAACTATCAGAGCTATACTTGACAAAAGAGCTAATGGATTTATTACAATAATTGAAGATCTCAATAAAGCTTTCTGTGGAAAAGATTCTCAATGGATCTATCATACAGATGAATATTTAGCAATTTATGTCCCTGGAAGGACCTCGAAAGATGTCGATAAATTAAAAAGATGGTATAAAAAATTTGTTGCCTACAGTAATTATCAAGCTTCCCCTACAGTAAAAAATGTAGTCTGTAGAAGAATAAGACAAATGGACATAAAACACACTTGCTGCAACTGTCAAACTTGGCTAAAGGACAAGCAAACGATATGTTCTACCAAGGAGATAAGACTGTCAGAACTTGTTGACTTATAGAAATAACTTTATTAGACCTTATTAAATGGAAGTAGCCTTTTCAAAAGTTACTTTACAATTTATGAAAGTTGATGCCACTCTGCGCAATAGAGCTTTTTGTCTTCTTCTAGACCCTTAACATTATAAAAGGGATATAAGGAATTCAGGAGAGGACACACCGGTTTGCAACGAGGCTCTTACTTGTAAATCTCTCCTCTATCTTTGTATAATCCTTTGTACAAAGTTTTTAAGTGTTTGGAATAAAAGCAGATTTCTGTAAGTTTCTTATCCCTTGTCCTAGTTTATTTCCTTTTTATCTATTTAATCTTTAGGGGCGGGGAAAACTAAGCCTATGTAATCCTATTACTCGCCCTCCAAACTAAAAGAATCTTGTTCGCTATCGATCCTTGGGTTGAGCGTTTGTTAACCATATGTTAACTCTGACAATACGAGCCTTAGGGTGCGAATAAGCCAGTAGGTCTATAGGTTGTTTTATTTTAAGCCGTTTGACCCCTAGTTGCTTGAATTCGCCTGGTTCCAAGTTCATATACAGAGATCTCAATAAGAAAGACTTAAGATATGATGTTCCTATGTTCAGCCCGAAGAAAATGGTTTCAGAGCTTGCATTCTCTTCGTTAGTGAGATGAGTTTAGGTTTTACATGCTTAGAGAGTACCCATTTGTTTTATATGATGTTTCCCTTGTCTGTAGAAACTAAAATTTTAGAAATATTTGCTAAAGATTTACCTGAACATTCTGTATATCCTAATAATAATACACCTTTACCTATAAAATTTATTCCTTTCACTGCTTTAAGAGATACTTGTCTTTGTGAACATAAACAACTTAATTAGAACAATGGATATATGATTGCTAAAATGGGAGAATTACCTTCCAAAAGACTTTTTGATATCTTAGGACATATAAATAATATAGCAAAAGAACATAAAGAAGTTGTATTTAACAAAATAAATCTAGAAAATCAATTACAATTAGGTGCATATTTAGATATACCACGTAGATTAAATCCCTTTTATTCTTATCATGAACCTATATATAGTAAAATTCAATATATTTTAAATGATTTAGAAAAAAATTTGAAGAAAATATTTCAATATTAGAACAAAAAATTAATAGAATTTTAGATATTTTGGTATATAAATATAATACATAAATAGAAAGTAAAGAACAAAATGATGAATTATATACAACATAAATAATATAAGTAAAAATCCTAATGTTCAAACACTTAATACAAACCTAACAATTATAAACCAAAATATTCAAGAAACTTATAAAAAGATTGAAAATCTAGAACCTAAAATAGATAATTTAGAAGTAAAAATTTTACAAAAATTTAACGAATTATTATGTAAAAAGGAAGAAACAAACAATGAAATACAGGATTTTATAGATGAACCTAAAATAAATGAAGAAGCCTTCGTTCAAGCATTTAATAAAGGACTGTATAAACCAGTAACTAAAACAGTTTTTACTATTGAAACATAAGAAAACTTAAATCAATATGAATAAATAAAAGAATTAATGGATACTTCTGATTTAACAGAACAAGAAATTAATACTCAACTTGAAGAATTAATAATAGAAAATGAAAATGAAGAAGTATTTATGAACATAGAAACAGGCAAATCTTCTAAAGTTAGAAATCCTCCGGAACAACCTACGGATGATTAGTATGATTATTTAGGAACTATTGGAGACAATTTTGCTTATAATTATTATAGAGAACATGAACCATATTATTATAAACATAAAGATATTCCAAATATAGATATTCCTGAAAGTATAAGAAGAAATGTATATTCGGCATAATAGAGACTTTTAAGTTTAACTTGTGACGAAAATCCTATAGAAAGTATAAAAGAATGGGTCAGAAGTACTTTAAAATTTCCATAATAAAGCATAACATCCCACAATCCGTTATAAGAACATATATAAGACAAACATTAATAGGAAATACGGCAGAATGGTATGAAAGATTACCTGCAGAATCTAATATTACTTTATATACAATGGGAGTAAACACTTCAGAATCCATACAAAATAGGGCTATACAAATACTAAAAAACTTTGAAATAGTATTAAGAAACAAATTTTCTAGAGATTATGTTTTAGGAAGTCAAAAACAAATACGAAGAGAAAGAACAAATCGAAATAAATATAATATAATAAATTTAAGTATATGCAAAAATTGATAAAGAAAATTTAAATGCTTATATTTGTGAATTTGAAAAGTATTACTATAAAATAGACAAACAAAATCCTACAGAAGATCAACATTATTTAGATTAATTCTATCAAAAATTACCTTATCCTTTAGGACAAGATATTTTAGAACATTACAATAATGTAATATTAAAACAACATCAAATACAACAAGGTTTTGTACATACTCTAGGACATAGAAAAAGAGCTCTATTTAATTATCTTAATAAAAGATGTATGGAAGCTAGAAAAATAAAATTATATAAACAAATGAAAAAGAAAGGAACAAATTTTGGAATTGATTGTAAAAATTTAGAAAGACCAGGACATTATGGATGTGACATACCTCATTATAGAAAGAAATATAAAAAATGAAAGAAATATCCAAAATTTAAAAAATATTAATGAGAAAAAACCATATATCAAAAAATATATTTCAAAAGAAAATACTGGAAAAAAAAGAAAACAACCTAAAACTAAACCTAAAAAAGGGGATTAAAACATGTAAATGATATATTTGCGGAACTCAAGGGCACATTAGTCCTAATTGCCCTAAAAAGATAAACAAAATAGACGAATTAATCTACTAGAAGATTTTCCTAAAATAGAACCTTTTGTATACTATACAGAAAGTAAACCTGAAGAATTATATTTACTTGAAACTGATAGTGAAATTGAAAATTCAGAAAATTTTGATATTTGGATGATAAATGAAGATAATATTGAACAAGAAAATTCTGAACAATCTCGTATACAAATTCAAAGTTTCATTTCACCATCACTAGAACAATATAATTGCCCACCTTTTGACCTTAATCAATGGCAAAAAGTCATAAAAGAAGACTTAAGTCTTACAACTAAAGAAGTCTTTCCACAAACCTTATTACAAGCTACTAAATCCCTTTTTAAAAGCAAAAAAGAAAAAAAGAACATATCATTATTAAATAAGACAAAATGTCCTATTGATATAAGTTAAAGAACAGGAACCACTAGAATTCCCTTAATAAGTAAAGAATATATAAATGAAGAACTTAGAAAAATACCTAATAATAAGGAAATTACAAAATTGTATAAAGGAGCTATAGAAATTCTAATTAAAGCATATTTTAGAGAAGGAATTGATGCTCTAATAAATATACTTATAACATATGATAGAATAAATTCAGTAGAAGATGCAACCTTAGGAGCAATCCAAGGAAATTTAATATATCAAAAGATAAAATTTAAAATTTATCCAAACTTTACAGTAAGTCTCATTGATAAATTTA
This sequence comes from Vachellia pachyceras, assembly GCA_025593235.1. Classification (NCBI taxonomy): domain Eukaryota; kingdom Viridiplantae; phylum Streptophyta; class Magnoliopsida; order Fabales; family Fabaceae; genus Vachellia; species Vachellia pachyceras. The sequence continues at coordinate 18,814 of JANTPZ010000223.1, read as the reverse complement.
TTCAGAGAAGTATAATGATTTATCATGAATTATTAAAACCAAATTTAATGGAAATTGGAGGAAAAGTCATAAGTATTCAAGCTACTACAACCTACGCTTTAACAAATCATCATACTATATATAGTTCTCAAGAGGGAAAAACTATTATACCTCCACCTATGACCCAAATTCTTAATATTATCCCTAGAACTTCTATACCTATAACTATGCCTCATTCTTTACAAATAGAATTAGATAATACTAAATTACATGAAAATATGTTATTGAGTAGATTGGAACCAAAAATTGAATATTCTAACATACCAAGAAGAAGATCGTTATATTTACAAGCTAATCCTTCCTTACAAATTTCAACCATTAATTTACAAAAGAAACAATATTCTTATTTCAAATTAGAAATACTATTAGAAACTCAAAGGATTACAAAAATATTTGAAATATGTCTTACGGAACCAATGACTTTTATTACACCAGATTTAATAGCACAAACTTAAACAATTATAATTAGACTTAATAAATTAGATCAATCTATAGAGAGTATTTTGTAAACCTTCTACTACTAATATTCTTGGATTAACATTTTTTGATTAACATAAACCTTATAAAATATTAGAAGATAAAGTTATTTTAACCTTAGCTAACAAAGAACAAAAAATACTTGAAAAATTTTAAATGTCAAATCAAGAAAATATTCAGTAGTAAATAAAGAAAGTATAAAGCAAATATTTAGAAATTCTCAAATAAAGCAACTAAATCAAATAAATAATGCTAATAATATTGCTGATTTACCTTATAAAAATCAAATTCAAAAAATGAAATTACAAGAATATAGAATAAGAGTAAAAACTCTGCCAAAATTTAAAATTAAAGAAGAAAATGACTAATAAAATTATTACTTTAAGAAATGCAAACGCACCTTATATTTTAGTACAAATAAATTATGAAAGTTATATGAGTAGAAAATATTATGCTATGATAGATACGGGAGCCGAAACTTCTATAATAAAACAATCAATATTCCCTGCTAATGAATGGAAATTAATAAAATAAAATATAAATATCTCAGGATTTAGCAGTATGCTACAACAAATAAAATATAAACTGGAAAATAGAAAAATACAAATCGGATAATATGAATTAAATCTAGAAAAAGCTTATCAGTTTAATGATTTATAACCAGACATTATATTAGGAATAGATTTTATTGATAAATATCTACCTTTTTGTTTTTTGATAAAATAATATGGTGTTTCTTTAAATATTCTTCAGGATGCAATTTTATTTCAGCGTACGGTTTTGACTTATGCCAATGTTGTAAAAGATTACCACTATAATTTTCAGTTATTAATCTCATTATTTTTTGTTCCCAAGTTTCTTCAATTAAATTTGTTTGTATATTATTTGGTAAATATTGTATTTTTTTTCTTTTCATTTTTTTAATAAAAGGAGTTTCCATTCTTGAATAAGGCTATTTTATTCTAGTTGCAGTAGCTTTATGTCCACAAGGTGTTTTAAATAAGGATGTGGATACCTTCCTCTCGTGGACGCGTTTTCTGGAGTATCATAGAACTCCAAGAGAGCAAAACCCTACTCTGTTTGCAACATGGACAATATCTATGAGGGAGGGCTCAGGGGATATTACAAATGGTATTAGAGTCAGGCCTCCGATCGGTGTACCAGCGAGGACGCTGGGCCACTATAGGGGTGGATGTGAAGTCCCACATCAATTGGGAAGGGGAACGAAAAATGCCTTATAAGGACGTAGATACCTTCTCCTTGTAGATGCATTTTCTGGATTATTGTAGAACTCTAGAAGAGCAAAACCCTGCTCTTTTTACAAAGGGACAATATCTACGAGGGAGGGCTCAGTGGATGTTACATATGTATTGCGAAGTACTACATGGTTTCTATTATTTTTAAGGCACAAATAGCGCACATAGAATGAGGAGACTAAGTCAAAGCAGCTCAAAAGCCCTGTAAAAATTGTGGAAGTAGAAATAGTACAAATAATTATAATGCTGTGAACGCTTACGTAGACTATAAAAATTTGAACGTATTATATGAGATTTATAACTAAAAAAATATATCTATTTCATTTTTAATATTTTTAATAAAAATAGAGGTTGGTGTATATGTTTTTAAATTCATAATACGTGATTTCAAATTTTTAATTTGATTTATTACGTAAATTTGTAAATATCTTAAAGCGGAGATTAAAGCAGATTCATTGCTTGACACATAGCGCTTCAAGTGCTTTCCCTCAAATGTTGATCATTACCAATTCGCTCACTTTGCTTCAAATTAAAATTAAACTTATATTTTAAAAACTCAAATATTTCCCCATATGTTATTCTTCCTATAAATGTGGCCATCACTTTCTCAACTAATGTGTTTAAAGCCTTTTGTTTTGTGTGAAGTTTTTTTTATCAACATCTTGGAGGATGTGTTTAAAATAAATAATTTAAATGCCATAAAAATATGCTACAATGGTGTTTGAATTCACTTTTTTCCATTGTCATATACCATTTTTAAATATTTCCAACAAAGCTTATAATAAATTATTACTATAACTTTTAGTTGCGCATGGAAAAGGAGAATGTATTTGTAAGTAGTGGAAGTAGTTGGCAGTTACAGACGTCATTGAGGAAGTTGTAGGAAATTACAGCTTTCTTTATAAGTAGTGGGAAGTTATATTTTCAATCTCCGTAGTTGGGAGCTACTTGCTGATGTGGTATTTAAATGAAAAATTTAATTAAGAGCCTCAATTTACTGCCTAAAAAGTAAGAAAATATGAAATCCTTTAAATTGTTTATTTTATCCGTATAACTACTTAATTTATGTAATGTAAAATAATTTCACCCAAAAATGTAATTGTTATCACTTTTGACTTATTCATTTTATATTAAAAAACAACATTCATAATTTGGAATCAATTTGTTAGTGTAGGATTTGAGTAAGAGGGGGTGAATTTAGTCACTTTTTTAAAAGTAAAAGCTCAATCGCATGAATGAAACAAAATCACTAAAGGGGGCAGAGAGAAAATTGAACACGAGCAATTTATCCTGGTTCGGTCCACCTGATCTACTTCTAGTCCCCAGAGCACCTCTGAGATTTCCAAATCCACTAACCAACAGCAATTCAAGCACCCAAACCTTTACAACAGGAGGCTCACTCCCCTTTACAACACTCACTAAAACAGTCTCACGCACTCTATTTTTTAGCTCAAATTCAACCCAATTGATTCAAGGTCCCAACCTTAAATATCTCACAGGAATACAACAAAGTTTGATAAGATAAACTCTCTTGAAAGAGTGGATAGTCAAATACTGAAGCTCACAGAAATTTTCGAACAAAGATGACAGAAGATGTAATTACAGACAGTATGTGGGTTCAAGCTTTTTCATCGTCTCTTTCTTCTATCTTCAAAGCTTCTTTATTTATAGCAAAGGCTTCAATAAATAGCCGTTACTTAGAATTTGAATGCCTGTTAGAGAAAAGTATGTAACCGTTACTCACAGCTGCTGTGTTTGTTGGTCTATCATTAAAGCTTGCAGTTCAACTGTCGACGGCGGAAGCTTGGCTTCATTCCTCAGACGACTTGAGCTTTTTAATAAGAGGACTAGAAAGCATTTATTAGAGCAGGTGAAATTCAAATGGGCTAAGCATAAATAAGGAAAGATTCGGTAAAGCGTAGCCTTGGCTGTGTCAGAATCTTTGTCAAAAAATAGGGAACTCGAGTTCTCAATATCTCATGACTCAAGTTCTAAACCATTAAGTTTGAATTCTCAGTAGTAAAACTTCTAGTTTTCATAAACATAACTCAAGTTTTGAGAAACTTTCATTTGGGACTCGAGTTTGCATTGAGAGATCTGAAGAACAGTTTGAAAACTTTTCTTTAGAATTTCAGGTTTTGATATCAAGTTTTGAAGTTTAGTTGTAAAACTTCAAGTTATGCAAATGAGGACTCGAGTTCTAAAATGTGTGAAAAACTGTCCAGTTGAAAAGGCCCTTGAGACTCGAGTTCAGAATCTCAGGAACTCGAGTTTTGAAAACTTTCAGTGAGGACTCAAGTTTGAACATCAAGTTTTTGAACTAATAAAATTTTGCAAGACATGAAACTCGAGTTTGGAAAATAGCAGGACTTGAGTTCTGTGAAACTTCCAATCATAACTTCTAGTTTTCAATTCAAGTTTTGGGGAATAGTTGTGAAACTCAAGTTCTGAAATCCTAAAACTCGAGTTCTGTGAAACTTGAATCTAAAACTTCCAGTTTTCATTGCCATTATGTGAAACTCGAGTTCAGTAAAATTGAAACTCAAGTTCTATAACGTGATGAGAAAACTTCAAGCTTTGACTTCCAGTTCTGTATGCTTGTTATGGAACTGTAAGTTCTGAGAATTTAGGACTCGAGTTTTTGAACTGGCCATTTGAACTTCTTTCTGAAACTTCAAGTTCTGACTGAAAGTTCTTAAACTGAAAACAAAAAATTCTTTTTCAAACTTTCAGTTTTAATATCCAGTTTTGAAAATAAATTATAGAACTTGAGTTTTGAAAATTCCTGACTCAAGTTTCAAAAATCTTTTGACACATTCAATACAGTTTCAAAAACATCACACCAGATTCCAAAACCTACAAAGCTTTGACTTCAAGTTTTGCTACAGGAAGCTCCAGAAACTCATCAAGCTCGATTTTTATTTTCAAGAAATAGTTTTGAGCATTCAAATAAAGTTTAGATGAATGGTAACTTAATTTATGATAATATAACATCTATTTGAAACATTTTAGCATTCAAATTGAGTTATTTAACCATATCATCTTCTAATTTAAAAAGGATGCACAAATATAGCAGTAAGTCAATATGGTTATAAAAACTTTTTGCTCTTTTATATTTGACATCATCAAAACTAATAATATCTAACACAATTTTCATTTATATCATATAATGTTATTTTATTTTTCAACGACCAATGGTTGCTATTACATTTTTCTTATTATTTGTACTATTTCATTCATGCATAGTTGCACCTATGTAATTTAACTTCTCTTAATATTTCTAACACGACTTATAATAAACTGTAAAAATAAAATCATTCCCGATGGATGAAGCTGCATTTCTTTGTAAGAAGTTGAAGTAGTGGGGAGTTAATTAGACATCAAGGGCATAGTGGAGAGTTACTTATTCAAGATGTTATGGGAGTTACAATTTGCATCACAGATAGCGGGGAGTTTCATGCGTAATGAAGGTAGTGGGTGTCCATAAATGGTGTCATTTGTAGGGAGTTACATTTTATATCACATGTAGTGGGAGTTACATAGGTAATGGATGTAGTGGGTGTCCATGAATGGCACCATTAGTAGTGAGTAGACTATTCACGGCATATATAAATAGGTGGTTTGCAGGACACGAGGTGAACATGCATATTGGAAATTGTTCCATATGGGCCAATTATTGTACATCAGACATTATTTATTTTAATGTATTTTCTCCATTTAATATCATAACTTTACATGTTTATTATGATAATTGCATCTATGGGCAAATTATGAAAATTGTCCTAAATATCCCTGGTTTGTTATCTATGTGGGAGCAAAGATAAAGTAAGACCAGTATAACTTTGATAAGGTATAGAGATACGAGTCAAAGTCAAAGGCACTTGTAAGAGTACAAGGTGCTGGACCGACCCGCTATAAGAAATCTGCATGGATTACATCATTAGCTTATCTCATAAGTAATCATATCACCATGACCTTTGACTTTAGATCATCATGGATTCCTACATGAGAGTCGCTAAGTTTCGACTTAGTCAAAAGTCACCATTGACCGGGTGATGATAAAGGTTATGATCGAGCTTAGGGATCTTTCATGCAAAGGAACGTGAATGATCAAGATGAGATTTGTCCCTCACATTAGTTGAGAGATATTGCTAAGCCCCTTGATGAGTGAGTCTAAGAAATGTATGGTTGCATGAAAGGTTATGATGAGAAACGTATAGTTAAGAGATATTACTGGAACCCTTGATGAGTGATATCATCCATGCCTTATCCTTGACCGAGATATCGTGTGACAAAAGGGACGTGATGTGGTTGCATAAAAGGTTATGTCATGTTAACGATCCTCATGTGATTTTGGTAGTTGCAACGTCTTACTAGAGGCCACTTGCGACTTGTGGGCTAGTGCTGAGTTTAGCCCACTGCCAACTTCATATAGGCCTACAGGGTCGCAATTAAGAGCAGCCCAACATGAGCATTAATTCTAGGGTTTATTCAAATTATATATATAAATTCGAAATGAGAACAATATTATATGTTAACTTCAATATTTAATTTATTTGATGAATTAAATAACTAACATTGATATTCAGATTTAATTTATAAAGATAAATTAAATCCGTTGGCTCATTATTTGGATTAATTAAATGATATGATTTGATCAAATCAGATTAATCCAAATTAGAATTGCAAAATTTGAATTTCATATTTTGAATTTCAGATTTCGAATTTCAAGATTAATGAAGATTAATCTTGAATATCTTTTGAATTTCGAATTTCAAGATTAATAAAGATTAATCTTGAATATCCTTTTTGAAATTCAAATTTCAAGATTAATAAAAGATTAATCTTGAATATATTTATATCTTTATCAAATTCAGATTTTCAAGATTAATAAAAGATTAATCTTCAATTATGATGCACTCCATGAGTTCTATAAATATGATGCCTCATGAGCAACAAAGGCATGCAATTTGAATTTAGTTGTGAGTCACAGAAACCCTAGAGAGAGAGTGAAACGTGAAAGGCACTAACACGCTGTTATTGTTGGGAATTATTCACGTGGATAGTAGAGGGAGACGATCAAAGAAGGTCGGCTCTTAGAGATCGGATTTCCAAGAACCGTGAAAAGATTATTGCTTCTTGCGAATTCAAGAACTGCAAAATAAGGTACTGTCCTAACTACCCTGTCTAAACGCCATTGATAGATCTAAAAGAGGGATTAGAAAATTTTTTGAAATTTGTTTCTTCCGCTGCGTGTGTATGTTATGCGCTTTGATTTTTTGTTTTCAGTGGGAGTGTGTGATTAAGGCATGGGAATCATATTTGACCCTGTTCGTGCTATTAATCCTGACAGGTAAAATTGGAGGATAAAGGTTCGTGTTTTTCTAATGTGGACCATACCCGTTCAATATTTATAGGAAGAGATTTCATCAATTGTGCTATTGTTGGATGATGTTGTAAGAAATGATTATTTACTTCCCACAATTTCTTATTCTTTTTTAGTGATAATTACTGCTTTAGTTTTTTTAGGGTGATAGTATACATGCTTTAGTTTTCTTAGGGTGTTTAGGGCTACAACAATCATTTCAGAGAGGGAATGACATATGTTTTTTTCGTACTTTTATGTGTCACCTATCTCTGGCTCTTACAGGACAATAAATCACCCTTATAGGGCAAACTTTATGTTCTCTACCTTGGTTCGTTCTTTCCTTGATGATAGACGCATTCATCGATTTGTACTTCTTTCTCTTAGATTTTATCCTCAAACTTTGATGATCATTTCTTAATTGGTAAGTTCAATATTCTAACTAGGTACTATAGTGTTGTATGCTTGCAATTGAGTTTTATTAACCACACTTGTAAGCTATTTACGGATGTCATTTATATTTGGCATGTTTTGAATCCATTCATAATTAATTTAATGTTAAAACAAAAATCAAAAAATTGCATGGGTCACAAATAAATATCATAAGATGAATAATTAATTTTGAACTTTTAAACTAAATAAATATAATTGAAATTTTTTGAATATTTTGTAATAATAAATTTGAATATTCTTAAAATAAGAAATATTTGCCATATAATATGTTTTCATACATTCATATAATTAATTTAATTTAATACATCGATATAAAATGAAATTGATTACAAGAATATATATATATAGATACTGTTATTTATTAAGTATAAAGTGTAAATCACACAAGTCCTAAGCATGCATCACAAGAGAATATATTTGTTTTTTCTCTAGGTTAAAGTAATTCCTAAACTTTTTAAGTATAAATCTATAATTTAAAAAATCGTCAAAATTTTTAAATAAAATTCTTCTTTAATGGACATATCTCAAAAAAATTCTACTTCAATCATAATGGATCATAGCATGTGCCACTATCACTGGATTTGTTGGAGATACAACTAGTGATAACCTTTTTAACTTTTATGTATTTCAATGCAACATTAATCAAACAATTTAGATGATACTATAGTTTGTTTAACTTTGTATGTCTTATAGTCTCCACACATATTATCCACTTTACTCATCTCTATTATATGCAGTCTTCACGCATGTTGATTTCTATATTATATTATGGCTATATTTAAAATGAAAATATCAAATCTAATAGTAGGTATCTTACAAATAAAATACCTAATATTATCGTAAAAAATATTTTATATTATCAAATGTGATGAAATAAGGATTGCATTTTTAAAAAATTATCATATTGTAATTCCTCACTTTTACTAATAGTTACAAGATTATCCATTTATCCCATGCATGTCACGGGCATTGTACTAGTTTAAATAAAGAGAAAAAGTGTGAGGAAAGAAAACTAGGAAAGAAATAAGGTTTTTTATTTAAATAAAGAGAAAAAGTGTGAGGAAAGAAAAGTTGGAGTAAAATGGGGTATGTATCTCACCAATTTTCACCTCAACTTTTCTCTTCACACATTGAGAGAAAATCATTTTTTCTTATATATCTACATGCTCTTTGTTACTTTTTTATTTTAAAATATTAAGTTTAACATATAATTTTTTTAAATTCTGACTATAAATTTCTTTTTTTAAAAAGGATAAACTTCGGATATATTTCTAATATCTAATTTTTTAAATTATTTATTAAAACCTTAAAAATATGATATATTTTTATCTAAATTATTTTATTTTGGAGTATAATAATATGAAAACATATCTTTAAAAATAATTTGATTTTAAATTATTTGATGATATTAATGTTAATATAATTTTTCCATAACATATTATACTATATATTTTAAGGATATTTTACTTATTTAACTATTTATTAAAATTTTTTATCTAAAGGTATTTTAGTCATTTAACTATTTACTCATTTTCTCTCCTCTCTGTTTTCTCTCGTCCATCCAATCAGAATGAGTGATAATATTTTCTCTTTATTTTTCTCTTATCTTCAAGTTCTCTCATTTCAGTTTCTTTCCTCTCAACTTTTCTTCCTAACCACGAGGGTGAAAGAGAGTGCCCCGCTCTATGCGATAGAAGACTGAAGAGAAGGCATAAGAGAAGAGGTTGATGGCATCTTATTTGTTTGTGGCTTTGGATTTTGCAAAGTGATTTTTTTTGTGAAAATTGGTGATGAATCACCAATTAAATAATTAATTGATCATAAAAACCTAGTTAAATAGGACTTGAATGGATATATAAGATTTAAAAGGAAAAGATAAAACTACTTCTAAAACATTGTAGAAGCCCTGTTGCATACGTAGGAAGCTCAGTTGCACAGTTTTCCACTTTGCTATTTGCACTTTGCAAAATGACAAATACAACTGAGATTCCACAAAGGTGCAAATTAAATGTGCAAAGTGAAAAATATACAACTGAACTTCCTACATATACAACTGAACTTTCAAAATATGCAAGTGAGCTTGCACCATATGCAAAGTGAGCTTCAACAAAAGTGCATAATGGCAAATATACAACTAAGCTTCCCAAATATGTAAGTGAACTTTCACAAAGATGCAAATAGTAAAGTAGAAAAATATGTAACTAAGTTCCTATATATGCAACTGGGCTTCCACAATGTTTTAAGGCTAGTTGTGTCTTTTCCTTTAAATATTAAATATCCATTCAGGTACATCTTTTCCTAGGTCCTTATGGCCAGTTAATTTCTCAATTGGAAATTTATCCCCAACTTTGCCTTTAAAAATTAACTCATTTTAATTCCCGAGAGAAAACATGATCCTTTTTGGAATTTCAAAATTCATAATTGTTATTAGTACTTTTTTAAAGATACATGGTGTTATTTTTTTAATATCCAAATCATTGGCCAGGTACATTAATTAAATTAATGGACAATATGAGCAACTTAAACAATCAGGTATACAGTCTATTGCCTTGAAAAATTGAATGGTAAAATTGTACCTTTGAAATTTATGGTGTTGAATGCTCCTACCAAAATAGCTCAAAGACAAATTTGGCTTGAAACACTTTATGAATAGTATACAAACATGTATAATCAAAGCCAGAATAAGTGACACATATAATTATGTCACTAGTCTTGTCTTGGGGTTTATGCTGTGCATATATGTGGTGCATATGTGGATGAGTGAAGAGATAGTTGAGGAGTTGCAACTTTTTTCATTCACAGATAATGCTAATAATGTAATATATACACACAACACACAATTAGGTGTAAGGGGAGCAATGGGCGGGCAGGGCTACCCCGTGGGGCAACCTGCATCCCACCCGTGAAGGGTTCCACAGGTATGGGGTACCCCGTACCCGAGGTCAAACACGTTTTAACCTGTACAAATAGGTACGGGGAATGGGTTACCCGTACCAACACCCCCATGTTTCCCCCTTTTTGAGCTTGTTCTGTCTCTGCCACAAACAGAATAACAGTCGAAGCTATACAAGTAAGAATCAAATTTTAACCAGAGCTGTACAAGTGAGGGGTAGGTGCAAAGGTGAAGTGGGTGACTAGAGTTGAAAAGAGTCCCTCATTTCTAAAGCACGAACAAATAGTGGATTCCATCAATCTGCTCAGTGCTTACTGCTCTCCATCGTTGTTGGTTTACCGTCATCCCCACCGAGGTCTAATGGTGGGTCTGGCCTTCTGGAAAGGAGAGATTTAGTCATGACTTGAGGAGGAGGATGGGTGACGCTTGGAGGGGGGAGGTCTGACCATGACTTGAGAGGAAGGAGATTAGCGATGAAGGGATGCGTTTGGAGAGAGAGCTGGAGAGATGAGGAGGGGTTAAGGGCTAAGGGAGTGCATCTGCTGTCTGGATAGGAAAGATGATGAGGAGTTGGAATTTTGAGGTTGGAGAAAGTAGGCATGGAAATAGGTCAAGCCAGGCCAGGCTTTGATTAAATAGGCCTAAGCCTGTAATGAAGACATCGAGTCTGAGCCTGCATGTAGCTTTTTTTAGGCTCAGGCATGAGCCTTTGAAAGGCCTGGTAAGGCCTGAAGCCTTTTTAGAGGCCTACATATAATGTAGACTACTAAAAAGGCCTCAAATTAGGCTTTAAGCCTAATATTATTCACCTTTAAATAGGCTTCAATGTAGACTTTAAGCTTATTATACTTATTATATATAAGTTTTTCATATAAAAATTAGGATTAAAAATAGAAAAATTATATTCATTTTATATATAAACAAGCCAGCCTGAAGGCTTACAGGTCAGGCTTAAAAAAATAGGTCTGGCCTCTTTATACAATTAGGCCTTTAAATAGGCTTTAACCTGAATTTTTTAATAAACAGAACAGGCCAAGTTAGGTCCTAAATAGGCCAGGCCGTAGGCCACCTGATAGGGATTTGGCCTATTCTCATCCCTAGGAGCAAGTGAGAAAGAGAGAGAGAGAGATAGCTGGCAAGTGGATGAGAGAGGTGTGTAAGTGTGTATTTGAAAAAAAAAGAGTGAAAAGTGACTTGACGGTGAAAAGATAACTTGATGGGTGAGAGTTAAGAGTGGCAGGTGGATGAGACATGAGAGAGGTGGCAGGTGGAAGCTTGGAACTTGGAAGGTGTATTTAAAAAAGTGAGAGAGGTGGCATGTGAATGAGACTTGAAAGGTGGTAGGTAGATGAAAGAGGTGAATGTGAGTGTATTAAAAAGAGTGAAGGGAGAAAAGGGAGCAGAAGGCATGACGGCTGATACATTTGCAATTTTTTTAATTTTAAATGGGCTAAACGGGCGGGTGCGGGCACCCCGTGGATGGACCCGTTCCCGCCCCGTGAATGAGGTACCCCGCCCGTTTTGGACTTGCCTATCATGAGTTCAATTTGGGCAGGTCTAAACGGGTTAAAACTTCATGGGTTACGGGCGGGTTCACAGGTACAGGTTTTTTTGCTCTTCCCTAATTAGGTGAATGAATTTCCAGCTAGAATATGGAGACTTAAGAATTAGCAAATTTTTGGACTGTTTTGTTCAGTGAGAGTATGGTAAGTTGGATAAAGATAAACATTATGAGTTTAGGATCAAGCAGTGCCATATGATCCATTTCTTTGATCTGAAAAATAAAGGACTGAATAATTCCAATATGATTATTTAACTACAAGAGATACACTTTATAGGCCTATTTGAATTAACAGTGCAAACTACTTTTTCAATATGACTTACGGTTTACAATGTAATCATGTAAGATAAGTTTTGACTTGGTTCATGCAAATGTGCTTTTTTTTAATGCTTTAACAAACACTCATCTTGTTTCTTTTCTCTCGTTCTCTTCTTATCTCAGTACTAAGTGATGTCATGTAGACAACCAACCAGACTAATTCAAAACGAGTATTCTCTTTTATAAAAGACAACTATCAAAGTCTTATAGTTCAAAATGTTAGTTAAAAGTAATAACTGTGTAAGATATGTAATTGTTTATAAAAAGATAATATGCCCGTTTGGAAAACCATTGGGAGAGTGTATTTTGTCCAAAATGCATTTTGGTATAATGCATTTATGTTTGGATCAACGTTAGATTCAGAGTGCATTTATTTTTCCAAAAAGGAGTTTTTTTGCTTAGAATGTATTTTGAAAAAAGGAGTTACCAAACCCAAAAGTTTACAAGCTGACGGACTTTTGGGTTCAAAATGCATTTTGAACCTCAAGAAAGAGTTCCCAAACACAACAAGTGTAATTTAGAGAGAATGTGAAATAAGAGTAATTTATTGTAGAGAGAGAGAGAGAATAAGTGGAGCACTTTCTTAGTTAAAGCAATAGTAATTCTCCATGTGTGATATTAAAGGCTTACATTTAATGTGGGTAAAAATGGGAAGAACACTTTAAAATTTTAGACAAAAAGGATTTATTACTTATATCTATTATCACCTTTATGAGAGAGATTGTTGCTAAAAAAATATATAATGCAATATTTCTTCTCATAAGCAAATTTTGAGTACAATGATAGCTCTTACAAGTGTCTGTACAAACATCGAAATCCAAATGGCTCAGCTTAAGCTCCAGTCATCTCTACTGGTTTATCACACTAAAGTCCTTAAGGTTCATCAAAGAAACGAAAAATGGGGATTATTTTTTTGTTGGAGGGGTGAGAAAATTTTCTGCAGACCTGATAAAACCGCCCATGACTATTTTTTATCATTCCAGTGGTAGTCTTGAAACCGTTGTGTTTGTTTCATCATTCTCTTCATCGTCTCAGCCACTTAGTTATTCTTTAGTTGTGGTCACCGCCGTGGCCTTTTGATCCGATGCAGTTGTTCGTTCGCTCATTCTTGTCGTTGTAGTGCATGTTTGGGAAACACTTCTTCCCAACGATGCACGCAAACCAAGACAAAAACATCTCGAAATCCGTAAAAAACATCTCAATTCGATGACCGTCTGAGTTCATTCTCCTTGATATGATCTATTGCTATATTCAAGCGATATTGATGAAGCTGTTGCAACAGCATTATTGTCTTAAAACAGAAATTTTGAGGCTCATTCATCCATTAACAAGGGTCAATTATGTTATGGACTTGTCTGGTTCAAGAAATCCGTTGCAATGGAATGGAATTGAATTGAAAATTTTTAAGTGAGAATTATATACAAATGACTATATTTCCCTTAATTAGTATTTATTAATTAAATAGTTAAAGCATTGAATAAATAAATATAAAAATTAAATAATGTGATTAAATTAATAAAATATTATTATATTAAATAATATATTATAAAAAATAAACATAAAAAAGAAAATTCACTTTAGATATTATTATTAAAAAACGTAAATGAAAATAAATAATATAAGTAATATGAAGATTGCATTTGTTAAGATATTAAATCAGATATATTTTAGGTTAAAGTATACAATTAATCCTTTATGTTTGCATTATGTTTTATTTTAGTCACTTACGTTTAAAAATACACTTTTAGTTTCTTAAAATTAACGTCGTTAGTCTTTCTTAATGGAAATTGGTAGATCATTAAACTTAAGTGATGATTGTGCAATAAAACTAAACCACGTATTTTTTAATGTTTATATATTTGTATTTTAAAATAAAAGTAAACCAAGTAAAAAAAAAGGAAAACGCATGTCTTATCATCTTCTTCAACAATGGATCTACTGTTGTTCTTCGCTTGGTAATTTGGAACAGTTTTCCACTTAATTCACCAAAATTGCATCCTTCCGAAGAAATGTTCTATTCTCCCTCACTTTCCACCATTCCCTCTTTGATTCGATATGCTTCCTATCCTCTTCATAACTTGAAGATGCTCAATTTTTCGTTTTGTTTAAAATTTTATAACTTAGGGCAGCAATTGAAGGAAGCTGCATGGTATATACTAAAGATAAATTTACAATCAAGTCCCAAATAAGAGAATTAATGAATAAAAGGTCCCAAATATTAATAAAATTACCATAAGATCCAATGAATAGCTACTGAGGTTGTTAATGAAGGCTGGTAAGGTTGTTAATGATAACTTCAGCAGCTACTCCTAGAGCCTTATGGTAATTTTGTGAATCTTTAGGACATTTTATTCATTAATTTTCTTATTTGGGATCTTATTGCAGATTTCTCTATATTACAAAAAAAAAAAAAGGATTTACCCAACCAAAGCTTGAAACACCCGATCGTTATCTTCATTTGATGCCTTCAAGACGTGTTGTCGAGCATAGTATATATTAAAAGGGTAAAAGAGACGCATAGATCATGTTATCCTTGTAGCAAGGATGATAGTAGGAAAACATAAAAGGCTAGAATGATTGAAGTCATAGAGATAAAGGATGAGTCACATGAAAACTTAAAAGAATAGAACAATTCGCATAAACAAGATATAGTTGTTTTTATTTTAAATTTTGTTTATTTTACATAATTTAAAATATATAAATTATATTATAAAATTAAAATGAGAGCATGCTTTGTCAGTGTTTTATTGTGCAGTCATCCCTTAAACTTGATGAGTCAACAATTTTCGTTAAGAGGGACTAACGGTATTAAGTTTAAAGAATTAAAAGTACACTTTTTAAAATTTAAGTGATTAAAGTGGAATATAATGCAAACATAAAAGACTAAAGGTATACTTTAGTCTCTATTTTATTTTGAAACTTGTGACTTTATATAATAATGATCATTAACAATAATATAATAAAATAAGCAAATTTTCTCTTGAAAAACCCTCTTTTCCAAATTTAATAACATACAAGAGAAGTAATTTATAAAAATAAAATTAATAAAAAAATTCTAATTTATACAAATAAATATAAATATTCATTATAAATATAAAAAATCAATATTAGGTGTAGATAGTTATTATATGATGATATTACAAAGGAGTTAGAGAAATATTAGGGTATACATATTCATTTCAAATATTTTAAACAATTTTTATTTTATCTATTTAGCAATTTCCAATTGGAGAAAATTTAAATTTAGGCTCTATTTCTTAAATGCTAAATTGGAATTTGGATTTTAAATTTAAATTTGACGTTTGATTTCACCCTGCCAAATTAAAGTTTGGATTACAAATTTGAATTTAACATTTTCATTTAGTATGACGAGTTTGAATTTGCTTGGGATAATACTTTTTTAATCTTCATAACCTTTCAAACTAGCCACAATTTTTAATTTATCATATCACAATCAAAACTAATCAAACTAAGCAAAATTATCTTCCATGGTCTAAAAACCCAGAAACCCATGGTTAAAAAACCTAGGAACATAGATTGTAATTTTAATCAGTTTTGGAATCAATATCTCCGAAAAAAGGGAAAGAAAATCCCTTAAAACTTACTGAATGTTAGAACTTTAAGCTGTATCAAGGAAATTCAAATTGAGGTTTCAAATTCAAATTAGTGCATCTTTTTCTAGTCAATAAATTCAAATTTAACACTTAAATTCTGATTTGAGTACAATCAAAAATCAAAATTAAACATTATCATCAATAAATTTAAATGGTAAATTCGAATTCAAGCATGCAAAAAAAAAAAATCAAGCACTATCAGTAAAATAATTTCCTCTTTCATTATGTTCATCAATGACATCAACAACAACATCAAACAAATTCAATTCAGCAAACTCAAACAATCTCTTGATTAGTGTAAGATAGATCAAATCAATGCACATGGTGTAATTAAAAATCCAATTATTAGATATAATTGGAAAAAAAGGGATGTGTACAAATTTGTTGGTTCATCTTCATTTATTTATAGATAAGGAAACTGAAGGGAATGAAAAGAAGAGGGGAGAAAAAAAGATAAAATGATGAAGGTTCATTGTCCATTCCAATTAGATGAACTCTTCTCACCACCGTCACAATTGGCAACCCTTCCAGACTCATCTTTACCAATTGATAACGAGGATTGAGAACCAACGCAAATTCCTTCCACCAATATTTTATGTCGTTCATCTACAACCAAGAACTAGCAGCTCACTTTTTCAAGGGCATAAAGGTCCATGGCTATGTCCAAGGTCCAATTGAAAATTAGAGACACCATTTTGGTGAGAAGCATAGGCTTGTTTGGAAACATATTTTAAAACCAAGGTTTGATTTCAAAATTTAGGTTTTGTCTAAGTACAAAATTTTTCTGAAAAGTTATTTTGATTACAAAACCTCAGTTTGAAACCTAGGTTTTCTCTTTCCTACTTATTCCTGTTTTTCCTCTTTCATACTTTTTTCTTTTTTTCTCTTTCCTATTTTTTTTCTTTCTTTCTCTTTCCTCATATCACAATCAAATTTTGGGGCTTGTTTGGAAACTCTTTTCAGAATAGCTTTTACAGATTTTGAGGTAAAACCTAGATTTTGAAAAGTGATTTATGTTTGGGAAGTTATTAGCTTTTACGGATTCCGAGACAAAAAAGTATATAGGAAAAAAGAAAGAGAAGAATGAAAGTAGGAAAGAGAAAGAAAGAAAAAGTAGGAAAGATGAAAGAGAAAGAAGGAAAAAAGTAGGAAGGTGGAAAGGGAAAGAAGAAAGAAAGTAGGAAAAATGAAAAAGGAAAAAGTAGGAAAGAGAAAACTTATGTTTCAAACTGAGGTGTTGTAAACAAAATAGCTTTTCAGAAAATTTTTTGTACTTGAACAAAACCTAGGTTTTTGATCCAAACTTATGTTTTGAAACCAAACCTAGATTTCAGAATGGGTTTCCAAACATGCCGTGTTCAACATTGGATTCTACTTAAAATAAGTAATATTTTAATATTTTATGGGAAAAATGATTTAATTTTTAATCAATTTTCAAAGATTGAAATCTAAAACTGGGGATAAGTATAACTGTCAAAATGTGGTGATCAGTCTTTTAAGGGCAGGCCCCTGACAAACCAGGATCCCAAAAGGGTAGGACCTAAAAATCATGCGTACCTCATAAATTGTTCAAGCCTGACACATGGTTGGTCAACAAGCTTTCTTACCATTTTATTAAAGTTTAAATTTTTATATATATTTTAAAATATCTAAATAATAAACATTATAGAATAAAGTGTCAATTTATTGTTTAAAATTTTATTTTATTTTAATGCTATTAAATCTGAAACTTATTTGAGAAAGTCTTGAAAATAGATAAAAACAAGTTAGGCTAATTTCATACTGTTTAAAAAAATATTATGATCTCTTTGAATTCTCGTGAAAGTTTAACCATCATACATCCAATGTAAGCACAATCATGTTGGTGAAAAAAATTAGATGTATACATCAATCCATGCAGAATATGTGCATCTACAGAGGTGATTACTTTTATTTTGATAATTAAAAAATAGTCGGATTTAAAAGGGTCGACCATCTACCTTAAAGGGCTTATCCTTTTATTTTTGAGCCCTAAATGGTAGCCCTTTAAGCCCAATTTCCTTTTGCACCCTCTAAGTTCGATCCTCCACTTAAACGAGTTTAAAAAGATAAACATAATAGTTCAGCCTTGACACATCTAAGAATGAGATTAATGCCTTTTAAAGTGTCTATATTTAGAAAAAATATAAAAAATTGAAAATAAACTATTTTTTATTCATAAAAAATTGAAATGTGAAATATTTTATACAGAAACGAATAATCCAAAGAAATGTAAAAATACATTTGAAAAGAACCACCACGTCATGTAAAATGCAACTAACCTTACATATTATAAGTAAGTCTCATTCTTCAATTACTTTGTCAATTTGGGATTTTTCCCCATTCTCCATTAAGAATATTCCAGTGATTCACCTATTTCCACTGTTCGAAAACCCGGTTCGGACCGGCCGGTCCGACCGGTGAACCGCTGAACCGGCGGATTGGCCGGTCCGAACCATAGTTAACCGGTCAACAAGTTGACTCGATGTTGACCGGGTCAATTCGGCCGGGTTGATGTTAACACGCCCAACCCGCCGAGTTGGGTGGGTTGGGAGGGTTATATTTTTTTTTGGGCCAGGACCCAAAACGGCGCCGTTTTGGACGCACGAGAGACCAGAACAGAGAGTTTTTCGACGGGGGAAGATCATCTTTGTGTTCGCCGGGGAAGACTCCGGCATGACTTTCAGCAAGCTAATGGACAATAGGATCGACGACGCCATCAGGGCTAGTGTCAGCATCATTGGCTCATGTTTTTGCGTCGTTCGTGTGCTTTCTCTCGCCTCTCTGCTTCTGTGTTGCTGAGAGGAATGAATGGAGAAG